>JAFVLL020013856.1:0-12351 GCA_021397915.2 Tor tambroides | reverse complement strand
GTCCTGAAGAGTTCAGCTCCAACCCTAATCAAACACACCTGAACAAGCTAATCAAGGTCTTCATGATCACTAACCCTGCATCCCAATGTGCATACTATCCACCCTATCTGCCCTAAATAGTATGGAAAATTACTACTATCACATAGAATTTAGGATTGATAGTATGCACATTGGGACGCAGGCTTAGGCTACAGGCAGATTAGGGTTTTTTCAGGGTTGGAGCTACTCCAGGACTGACGTTGCCTATCCCTGATATAGTCAAATAGAAGTGTTATTTCAAGTTGTAATACTTCAGATTATTACTGTTTTTACAGCATTTTTACAGTATCAAATAGATGTAGCCTTGGTGAGAAGAAAAAAACTTCATTAAAAATATATTTTTTAAAGTACAATTCACCCAAAAATAAAAATTCCATCATTATTTACTAACCCCCAGGTCATCCATAACATATAACAGTGGTTCCCAACCACATTCCCAGAGCCCACATCCTTTTCAGGTTTTGGAGTCACTGAATGGGCTGAATTAGACTACGTTCACACTGCAGGTCTTAATGCTCAGATCGAATTTTTTTGCGCTGTTGTTCACATTGTCATTTAAATGCGACTGCCATCAGTCTCATGTGTGAACCATATACGGCCCAGAAGTGACCCATATGCGCAGAAGACGACGTTACGTCAGGCGCAGCGCACTGTGTTTGCAGAAATAAAAATGGATGCTGCTGGTGTTAGTGTGTGTTTAGCCATTTTTAAGTTAATGTGCAATCGGAGCCCAAATAACGAAGTAATATTATAGTCTATATATTGTCCGCCATTGTGATTTTAATCTTGCCGCCT
The DNA here is from genome assembly GCA_021397915.2 of Tor tambroides. Taxonomy (NCBI): domain Eukaryota; kingdom Metazoa; phylum Chordata; class Actinopteri; order Cypriniformes; family Cyprinidae; genus Tor; species Tor tambroides. The sequence continues at coordinate 11,517 of JAFVLL020013856.1, read as the reverse complement.
CCTCCAGCGCAAAATTGTGACGTCTGTCACATTTCAATGACGTAAAAAAATAAAATAAAAATAAAAATAATAATTCGCATGAAATGCGACATGGCCGTTCAGACTGAAGTTGCATTGCAAAACATCGGATATGTATCCGATTTAGGACCACAAATGAAAGTGGCCTGGGCTGGATTTGAAAAAAATCGGATTTGTGCTGTTCAGACTGTCATAAGAAAATCAGATGTGGGTCACATTTGGGCAAAACAATCGGATTTGGGCCACTTCAGCCTGCAGTGTGAATGTAGTCCAAGTTGTGTTTGGTTAAGAGACATACAAGATGTGCAGTGTTGGTTTGGTGGGGTGGGATCCAGAAACGTGGTTCAGCGCCACTGATGTAGATGTCCTTTTTAGCGGAACAGAAAATATGATTTCAGAAGAAAACATTTTTCTCCATTTAATGCAAGTGAACAGGACTCAACTTAGACCATTTTTGATGTTCCAAAAGTCCTTGTTTAGGTTATTAAGCATCTTCTCTAGCAAAATGAGCAGTTATTTTCAGGAAACAATGTATATATGCGCACACTTTTTATATATAATTGCCACCACAGCACATGTGACCCTCTCAGCTCGCATACATCACAGTTGTGAATTGTGAAGTAAACCATCTTGTGAATGGACATCACAGAGCTTTTTGTTATTAAATAAAAATCTTGTGCTTAAAATATGGATTTTGGAATGTCAAATGATCTATATTGATCTCTGTTCACTTGCATTAATAAAATCCTGGAATGTTTACCTCAAAAACAGGGGTTCTGAACTCTGGCCCTTGAGTGCCACAAATTTTTACCTCAAACCTTGATCAAACTCACCTGCTTGTAACTTACTAGTGACCCTAAAGACATTGATTAGCTTATTCAGGTGTGTTTGATTAGGATTTTTAATGTTTCACTCACCTTGTTGTCCATGCACTCCATCATTGTCAGTGACTTCTGCTATATACTCCCATGTCACGGAGTAACTGATCCGCTGCTGGGACAGCAATCATCCACCCTCTTGCCCATTCAAGGCTTCTTTGCAATGTTTCCAGTCTAAAACCAAAAGGCGACGTTAAAAATAAGCTATGGAGATGCCAAAATATTAATGTCATTTTATACTAGATCCTTTAAAAAAAAAAAAAAAAAATACACAGTTTTAAAATTCAAAATGTTATTTGATGTTACAAAACGCTTATCTAGCACCCCTAATCAAACCGATCATATGGAGAATATTCGACTATTAAGATAGATATCACAAAAATAGAATTTCAAATATGAAGTTAACAAGCATAACATTATAATCCTTCGGAATAAGTCATTTTAGGAGAGTTTAAAGACAAGGTTTTAAGCAATCACTATAATGTCATGTGTTGGATAATAGCAAATAAGGGTTGGTGAGAGTTTGTATTTGTGGTAAGTTCATAAAACCTAACAAAAACGATTTGTGGAGTAAAAACTATGCAAAATTCCCAGTCAAGACGTGAGGTCACGCGATGATCACAGTGATATCACACCATTCTCATATGGTGATCCTCACAGTGTGAGTAATATTTGAGCTCATTGTGAATTCAAAATGTTGAGCAGGTTGAGAGAAAGCAGATCAAATATCAGTCACCGGGGACACATTCTAATTCCTGTTTCTCAACACTATCACAGAGATATCACAGTGCTCTCACATGATGAGCTCATGAGTGCACGCCCAGCTAACAGATTTCTGTTATAAGATACAACTGAAACATGCATTACCATCGTGGTGAGTAGTGTTTGCTTTAGTTGGGCTCTTGACCCTTGACTTTGTTACATTATATTTTTTGGGGCTGCTGCAATTGTGTTTGTAAAGCACGTTTGTTATGGCAAGGAAAACCAAAAAGAAACTGCAACCAGGTGATATTGGTTTGTTATTGATAATAACACAGTCACCACCTAGATTTTGTTTTGTTAATCTAAAGTTTGTGATTATAATTGCTCTGTGATTATACAGTATAGGGTCCAACAGTCTCATAGTCACTTAAAACACAAACATTAACTACTCTGCCGTTTAAACACAAAGAGAGACATCAAGAATCGGTGTATGAATCTCAACAATGGTGACAATCAAAAGCTTCATGCTGCAATGCATGCTGGGTACCTAGTCTCTGTGCAGTGAGTGCACTTTGACCTCACATTAGTATGAGCTCACAGTGAGGGCGCTGTGAGGTTACACTTTTAGCTCAGTGTGACCTCACATTGTAACCTCATCACGAGTATCCTGTGAGCTCATGGTGACATCACTGTGAGATCAAATTGTTGACTGGGTAGTTTGTCAAGATTAACTTTGTCCCGTTTCATTTATTCTATTCCTGAACAATGACATGACAAGCGTTTGTTACGAGAACGCCCTGGTGCGGGATAACAGGTTAATGATATTAATTTTTTTAAGATGAAGACGTTCATTCTGGAAAAAGGTTAGCAACCTAACTTTGACATATGCACTGTTATGAACCGCAGAGACTCTTCCCGTCTCTGAGCGGGTCTGAGGCATTCAATCCATTTCACTATGGAGTCCATACTATCCATTTATCCCTGGGAGGTTCTGTGAGTTTTGTTTATATTTCAACTTAAACATTTTTTTGTTTTTTATTTTTATTTATTTATTTTTTTTGGGGGGGGGATATTTCATTCACGGAATGGACATCATTGCGTAAAGATCTACGCAATGATGAAAAATGTAAGGCGGTTTTATATTGTCTCCTAAAACCATTGTAAATGTTTATTTTATTCAGTATGTTACATATAATCACATTTTATTTGCTACCATCTTCTCTAAAAGAAGAGAATGTGTTTTAAAGTTCAATAAACTTAAATTTATGTTGAATATGTATTTAAAATGTATGATGAATGGGTTAGTTTTGCTTTAGTAACATGTTTGTTACTATGACATTATATTTTATTACCATATTCTTTAACCCTCTGGGGTCTGAGGGGTTTTGGGCATGAAGAAATTTTGACATTTGTGTTTCTTTTCAGTATCTTAAAACAAATTAATGGCCAAAGTCTGATTATACAGTATTCAGCACAAAATGGGCTACAATAATATGTGAGCTGCATGAATGCATGTTTGTGTTTATGCATGGTTTGTGAAAAAAAAAAAAATAGTAATAATAAATAAAATAAAAATACTTGTTTGAAATGTATGATAAACGGTTTGCCTTTCTTTTAGTAACATGGTAGTAAAATGCTGTCATATATAATTCTATTTTATTACCATATACTTTAAAATAGTCTCTTTTTAGCTTGTAATGTTTGTGTGTGTGTGTGTTTGTTTATATGATTTAACGGAACACAAATTTTAATAATGACATGGTTATTACACTGATATAACAATGTAAATGTATTTATGAATACATTTCTTGAGTTGTCATAATTGAGATAGCTTGCAATCAATATTCTATCAAAATAGGGATGTATGCAGAAATGTTTATGTGATAGGTAGATGTACAGTGTGTACAGTTTGTACAGTAAAAAATCATTACGCATATATGTGTCATGATACAGCACATAAGGGAAGCGAAGAGACTAGGTGTAACTCAAAATGAACAGTCTTTAATAAACAAACCAAAAACAGGGTAACACAAGGCAGGGAGAGACTCACAGGACAGGAAACAAGGGGCAGAACACACTATAAATACACAGATAATTCCATGACTAGAGAAGCCACCTGCCTCAGAAGAGCCTCCATGGAGAAGACAAGACCGGACTTTAAAAACATGGCTTCAGGGAACATGACTTGACTCTGGTCAGGGGCTGAAGCCTGTACTGGACTCTTGGTCAGGGACTGGAGCCTGCACTGGACTCTTGGTCGGGACACTGGAGCGAACTTTGAAGCTGAAGTGAGCCACAGCTGGCGGGCTTGAGTGAGTGGCGGCCTGTGAAATTGACTTATGAGCGGCTGGCGGGCTGGACAGATGAACGGCCGGCGAACTTGACTGATGAGCGGCCAGCGGACTCGCGGCGATCCCGCCGAACTCCCACGCCTAATTTCAGCAGGCTAGGGCGGGATGACGAGCGGCAACTTCCATGCCACGGGGAAAAACAGGAAAACAAAAAACTTACAAAAACCGGAAAAAAACAAAACGAGGAGAATGGGCGCCGCTTACTGTTTGGTCCTGTATTCTGTCACGATACAGCACACAAGGGAAGCGAGGAGACGAGGAGTAACTCAAAATGAACAGTCTTTAATAAACAAACCAAAAACAGGGTAACAAAAGGCAGGGAGAGACTTACAGGACACAACATCGACGTTAATACCGGACAGGAAACAAGGGGCAGAACACACTATAAATACACAACTAAACAAGGGAATTAAACACACACAGGTGGGACTGAATTAACTAATAATGAAACAACAAAGACAAGGACAGGAACATAACCAAATATGGGTATAAGGAAACATGAGGGTGAACAAAACACAAGACACAGGGACACAGGACTGACAATATGGAGTGTCCCACAAACCAGATGTGTTGTAATACTTCAAATGAACGACCTGAGCAAAATTTGTTCCCCGAGCGTAACAGCTTTTTAAATTATACTAAATTATGTTTATGAAAATATAAAAATGCAGAAAGTTTACTGTGATGGGTAGGTTTAGGGAGTGATACAGTATAAAATTCTATATTCATATAATGTAAATATGAATAGAAAAATGTTATATACTTGATTAAAATGTATGATAAATGATTTGTTTTGCTTTAGTAACATGATAGTAACATGCTGTCATATATAATTATATATTTTATTTATTACCATTTTCTTTAAAATAGATAAGATGTTTGTGCGTGTGTGTGTGTGTGTGTGTGTGTTTGTGTGTGCTTGTTTATATGATTTATAAGAACACAAATTTGTATAATGACATGGGTATTACACTGATATAACAATGTAAATGTATTTATGATAACATTTCTTGTTGTCGCTTAAAAAAACAATTTTTTAATTAAAAAATTATGTATGGAGAATTTTTTCTGTGATAGGTAGGTATACAGTGTGTACAGTTTGTACAGTAGGGTAGGTATACAGTGTGTACAGTTTGTACAGTAGGGTAGGTATACAGTGTGTACAGTTTGTACAGTAAAAAATGATTACACCTATATGGAGTGCCCCCACAAACCAGGTGTAGTAATACTGCAAATGACTGACCTGAGCAAAATTTACCTCGTGAACATAACAGTTTTTTAAATTATATTAAATGATGTTTATGAAAATATAAAAATACCAAAAGTTTACTGTGATGGGTAGGTTTAGGGGGGGTAATACAGTATACAATTCATTAATATAATGTAAATATGAATATAAAACTTTGTAAATGTGATGTGGAGACTTAAATTTTCTGTGAAACTGCTTTGCAACAATTTGTTTTGTGAAAAAAGTTATACAAATAAATGTGAATTGAATTGAATTGAATTATGTCTATGGAAATTAAACATTGAAAAATTATGTTTATGGCCATAAAACATGACAATGACATGTCCGGACATGTCAGGGCCCCAAAAGCCCTTATCATTTGGTCTGTTAACCTTTTCAGTGGTGAGTTTAAAATATTCTAGCGGTCCCCCCAGAGTGAGTTTTTTAAGGCGACCGTTATTTTAGAATGTTTGCCCTGACTGTTTCCATGGCGACGCGTCATGATTGTCACGTGACACACTGCGGCCACAATAACACTGTATCACAGATGGATCGCTTTTATTTCGTTTTTCCTTTTTTACTTAATATATTCACAAACTTGCTTACTGTGTCATGAACAATCTGATATTCCGATTCACAAATATGTGTAAATGAGTGTGTTTTGTTGTTTAAAACCCTTTATAAATTATCTTGATCGTGATCTGTAACGTGAGATGGGCGCCGCCATGTTTGTTCGCGCCGCAGTTCAGAGAGTCCTGTCAGTCGGATTTACAGCACGTGAATTCATCAATTTCTCCTGAAATACATGCAAGTAAGTGGCTGGTGAACTGGGTGAAGAATAGAGTGAACTTTATAGTTGCTTACACTATGTGTATCTGATATGAATAAAACACATTGGCAAATTAAATTTGAATGGATTGTTATTGTTGCTTCCATAGACATCTGTGTGTATTTTACAAGCTCTAAATGTATTGTTTTACTAGTACTTATGTGTATTTAAATGTCTGAAACCTAAAATATGCATTATGTGGTTAAGAACACTGCATAGTTGTGATAATATGACAATCACAGTGCACGTCTCTCTCTGGCTCAGCGCCAGTCAACGCGCGAAACCACAGTTTGAATTTGGCAGTTATGCGACGTCACCGAACGTTCTAAATCCCATATGTGGGACCGTACTGCCAGGGGCACGGAAATAAAAATCCCATATGTGGGACCGTACTGCTCAAAAGGTTAAAGTATTTTATTTTATTTTTTCCCCCTTTACTTATTTTGACATCCCGCTCCTGGTAAAATGTACGCCATTTTTATATTTTTAGTGACGACTAAAACTAGTGTAAATGTTTTGCTTTGTTTTATATCATGTGTGATCACATAATTTATTTATTTATTTTCATTTAAAAGAAGAGAAATAGACTCAGGACAATTGAATGCAGACGCGCACGCATGCACGTGTGTGTGTGTGAGAGATAGAGAGAGACTTTTTCTCTTGGAAAAAATGTAAGAGGATTTTTACCCATTTCTTTTATTTACTGATTTATTTTCAATTTCATTATTAGGAGTTTTATTTAAAGCCTTTTTTTATATTGCTGAGAAACCTTTTATACAGTCATCATATTACATTGTGGGTATGCACACAAATATTGCGATATGTTCCATTGATCTGTTAAAATTGTTTATTTATTCTGTTATTGTTCATCATTACAACTTTCTTTTTCTCACATCTCCCATTCAGAGAGAGAGAGAGAGTGACCAAAAATGTAGATAGACATGTGGTCCGCAGATGGGAGGTACTCCCCGATGCGGGAGTTCAAAACGGACCATAAAAAGTTCAAAAACATTACTTGACAACTCATTTATGATTTTGTCACCGGACAGAGTTGTACAAACAACATATTTCTCCCCCAGAAGTCATAGGCTGACATCGGAATTTCACGCTTGCCGATTTTAATATCTGGATGTTATTGTAAGGTTACAGTCATTAATCATTTTTTCATAAGCTCATTCTTAAAACAAATGTGTTAAAAACAACACAACCTGTGTTATATTTTAACACACCTGTGTGTCAAGTTAAGGACAACACATTTTGTGTTAATTTCAACTCCTTCACTTTCACACTTTCAACCAGTGTGATATTCTTCTTAACACAGGTTGATATTCTTAAAATATTTAACACACTAATGTGTCATAATGACACAAATATGACACAAATTGTGTGATTTATGACACATTAGTGTGTTAAAAAACAGATGTGTTAAAAACAACACAACCTGTGTTATATATTAACACACCTGTGTGTCAAGTTAGGGACAACACATTTTGTGTTAATTAAATTTTAACACAACCAGTGTGTTATTCTTTTTAACACAGGCAGTGTTAAAATATTTAACACACTAATGTGTCAAAAATTACACAATTTGTGTCATAGATGAGCTATTCTTAACCAGTTAAAATGAATACAACACTGAGTACTGAAAAAAAAGCAGAAACAACTACAACTGCCTTAGATAAAATCAACTGAAATAAAACATTAAATCTCTGAAGATTTCAGCAGAGGAGGATTAAACAATGCCACAAACAGAAAAAGGGAAGAGGTGTGTGTGTGTGTGTGTGGCCCAGTATGGTGATCCATACTCTGAATTTGTGCTCTGCACTTGGAGCAGTAGGCAGCCAATGCTGCAGCACCTGGGGATTTGGTGCCTTGCTCAAGGGTCTCACCTTACCTCAGTCATGGTATTGAGGGTGGAGGGGGTGCAGGTTATTCACTCTCCCCACCTACAATCCCTGCCAGACCCAAGACTTGAACCCCTGACCTTTGGGTTACAAGTCCAATGCTCTATCCATTAGGCCACGGTTGCCCCAAACAGCATTACCAGCTTCACTTATTACTAACCAGTTTGTCTAAAAAAGTTATTTAGAACAGATGTTTAGATGTTGAATTTGTTTCATTTGAACTTACCATTAATGTGATCAGTGTTTGCTTTAGTAGGGCTCTTGACCCTGGACTTTATAATGTTAATTTTTCTTTGGCTGTTATAAATCTGTGTATGCAAAACACATTTGTTACAGCAAAAAAATACTAACGCAAAACATTATCTGTTGGTTTTGGCTGGTCGTTAATGATGATTAAATTGTCATGTAACGTCCTAGTTCACTGATCTCAGCCGGTCCAAATCTGTGATTATTTGATGTCAACATGTAAAAATAATATGCAATGTCCATAACATAAATTTTTAACCAGATAGTTTGGATTTTAAAAACACTTTTCATGCAAAACATTTTGAACAGCTATATGACTTCGGCGCAAACATTCATCAAGAATCAGCATATGGATCTCAACGATGGTGACAATAAACAAAAAGCTTCATGCTGCAGTGTATTCTGGGTGCACCAATCAAAACTCATTCATGGCTCCCAGAATGCATTGCAACATAAATTATGCACCTAAATTATGCACCTGAATTATCTTAGTATGTTCTTTTATTCTTACTATTTGCTTTAATTTTTGCTATTTTTGGTGTGACTTTTTAGTAGCTTGTTTTGTTATGATCAAAGATCTGTTTATCTGAATATTTTGTTGATTGTCACCATTGTTGAGATTCATATGCTGATTCTTCATGTCTATGTGTGCCATTAAAGCAAGAAAAAAAAAAAAAAAAAAAAAAGAAAATCTTGTGCATATTTTGTCCAAACACTATTATAATTCAACCTGCAGAACCAAACAGTTTCCATATTCAACAGTGTAAAACATAACCAGTGAATCAAACCACTACATGATGACTGTTTTCAGCATCAAATCACCTGAACACATTTTCTCTTGGGGTTTCTTTGTTATAATAATCTGCTCTGTAAACAGAATTATAGCAGAAATAAGAAAAAAAAAATATATAGATATAAATTTAAGGGTCGAGAACCCAACTAAAGCAAAAACTGACCATGGTGATGGTGAAGTTTTGTGAAATGTAACCAACATCTAAACCTTTGTTAATTCTCATTAAGAACTTTTGTATGACAGCAATAATGTCAAACTGAATTTGGTTAGCTTGTGGAGTGATAGTTAACACGTATTGTGTTGGACACACTGTGTTGTTTCTCTCTCGCTCTTTGTTTTTACACATGATGAACTTAAAATTACACAAAATGTGTTAAAATGGCCATAACACAAAAAAATGTGTTAATAATTAACACATCCTTTTTTAGAGTGCTCCCGGTTACTGTGGTTGCTATCAAAGCATTACTGTCATTACTGAAAATGTGCAGTCACGACTAAAACATGGGATGTTTTGTCAAAAATAAAGTATACTGAATTATCAACTAAGATGTTATAGATGATAGTTTTTGGTTCAATGTATGTTCAAACTAATGAATCCTTAACTTTGAAATCAGTATGATCAACTTTTTGCCTTTTACAAAGAAAAAATTGGATTCAAAATACAACAAATCTCATAAATTACACATAAAATGTAACTGTTATTGATTTACCTTTTTGAAAAAAAAAAGTAAAAAAAAAATATATATATATGTATATATATATTTACAATGTAGATGTAAGCTAAATCTTATGTCAATATAACCCTTCTAAATTAATTATCATGTTTTGGTAATGACAAATTTGGGGAGAGGACAAATATTCTGAATGTACTGCACAATTTCTGGAAATGTGTACCTTGCATACTATACAAATTGCATAATTTTTGGAAAAATAAAGTTTTTTCAAGACGTTTCCAACTCTGACTTTAGACCAATTCTGTAGAATGGCCCATATATATATGAAATAAGATAAAAAATATATAATACAATAAAGTGTCAGCGTGAGCGAAGAGTTAAATTATTTTTATTGGGGCAGTGTTTGTAATATATTGCTGTCGCTATATGCTTATTGTTGTCACCCTTCCCCTACTCAACTTTTTCTGGCAGCAAACAAAAAACACACTACCAGCCATTACCGTGACCGAGATGATCAGTTCAATATTTATTCATATTTATTCTCATTTTGCTGCATATAAGTAAATAAAATCAATCATATGTCTATCTCTGTGATTTAAATAAATCAACTGATTGGTGATTGTTACAGTTAATATATATTTTCAATGAACTAGCTAGCTAGTTCCTTATAACAACTATAAAGGGGTTTACGTAGGAACTGGCAAGCCTAGTTGCCACCCCAATTTTAAAATTCTGGAAATGCCCCTGCTGTGGCCCTTCAGTTTTCCACCCCTGGTCTAATGGTTTTATTTTGCGCTCAGGTCATCAGGGCCAAATGAATGTGGCAGGAGCTCCTTCAGTGTCATCCGTTGGTAAGATCCATCAGATTTTGTCAGATAAACGTTCCACTCCAAGCCAAACTGCAAAAAAATATGACATAACCATCCTGTTAACTGACAGTACTAATGAAAGGTGAAAATTGATTTGTGCATTACTCACATTCTAATGCATTATTTTTTTGTTCTAATCCACACCTAAAGCCAGACATGCAGGTTTGCCTTTGCAATAATAAAACAACACTGATACAGTAATTATCAATTTGCATAATTTTATTTTAAGAAGAACTAACCTCTCTCATGAACTGCCTGCAGACTCCACATGGAAAAATTAAATCTTCAAGGTCACTGCACAAAACACAATTGGTACCAAGAAAATTACTCAAAAATATGTTATACTTCAGCCAATATATATATATATATATATATATATATATATATATATGTGTGTGTGTGTGTGTGTGTGTGTGTGTGTATGTATGTATCAAAATACCTGGCAATTGCGATGGCTTTGAAAGAGGTATATCCTTCAGACACAGCTTTTGAGATAGCAGTCCTCTCAGCACACAATCCAGCAGGGTAGCTTGCATTCTCTACATTACAACCTGTTAACAGAACATCACATGGTATATATGTCTCGTATTGCCTGTCTGGTTTCCTTTTGTATGGGGGGCCAAACAGGAAATAATTATATGTACATTTTGAATATATATACACTGACAAAAATTATAAACGCAAAACTTTTCAACACAATTCTCAAATATTGTTCACAAATCTGACTAAATCTGTGTTAGTGAGCACTTCTCCTTTGCCGAGATAATCCATCCTCATCACAGGTGTGGCATATCAAGATGCTGATTAGACAGCATGATTATTGCACAGGTGTGCCTTAGGCTGGCCACAATAAAAGGCCACTCTAAAATGTGCAGTTTTATCACACAGCACAATGCCACAGATGTTGCAAGTTTTGAGGGAGCGTGCAATTGGCCAGAGGCGGACAATCCAGGGGACAAAGAGTAAAAGTCCTGCCATATATTTATTCCACCCATGAACTCAGCAGCTGATTTCACCAGAGGAGG
>JAFVLL020013855.1:0-17406 GCA_021397915.2 Tor tambroides | reverse complement strand
AGGATGCAGTCTTCCGTTAGAAGACTGCGTCCTCCGGAGGTTGCATTTGTAGGCTGCATACGTCATTAAGCCTGGTTTATTTCAGTTAACTGAGCATTACATTCTCAAGTCATAAGCATATTACAACAATTTACGCTTAACTAAGAATAATGGTCAAATATATAACTGTTAATATTCTAAAATAAGATCTTCTTTATGATGTATGCAGCCTACAAATGCAACCTCCCGAGGATGCAGCCTTCCGTTTGAGAAACGGCCTATATGTCTATGGTTCAGAGTCCTTCAACTTTATGCAAATGAAGTGCGGGTATTGGGAGCGACAGCCAATAGGAAAGAAGATGGTTGAGCTCATGTGATCGTTCTCAGCCATAGCCATAAAAAGTTACGGACTGCAGCTTTAAATAAAAGATACAGATTTCAAATATAAACTGAATATAAAATAATTAATAGCTGCAGTCACAGACTATACATTAAACATTGCACTCACCTATAACAGATACTCTGTATGTAACAATATTGTTGTCTGATTGTCCACTTGTTTTTGCTGTGTAGAATCCACTGTCTGTCTTCTGCATGTTCTTCAGTGTTAAAGAGAAGGTTTTATTGTTAAAATCCACTCTGTCCTTGTAGGATGGGTGAGGTCTTACTTCTTTAGTTGTGTTAAAATATTTAACTATATTCTCTGATTTAAAATTTTTCCAGGATAAATCGTCAAACTGTGGTAGTTCTTGTGTCTGTACATCCAGTTGAACAGAAGTTCCCGTCTGAATAAACACAGAGATGTACGCACTCATCCCTAAGGAAAGACAAATAAGTCTTTTATTAAAATCCAGATAGTAGCTGTTTGCTTGCTGTTTTCGTGGACCCCAATCATACAATTGACACAATCTAAATAGTTTAATTGAATTTTAATTTAGTTCGTGCATTTTGCAGCATAAAAACAAGATTTGATTTCTCTCAGTAAAGAACACAATGTTAAAGGCTAAGATGAAGACCAAAAAATTCCCAACCAACAGTAACAACCATAATAATAATGGTGACATCAGATTACACAATTACAAAGGCTTATGGGATTTCCATCATGGTAGAATCCCAGAATCCCACAGCTCAGTGTGATCTGGTGTGATCACATTTCTGAATACAATATTTTATTGTAACAAATCAGTTAAGTCTCATAAAATCCTTGAAACATTTCAGTGAAACAGTTTTGAAGTGAAACCAAAAGAAATTCTAAAAGACTTGATATACATATATATGTCATAAAAAGACTGTTAACTAAACATTAGGAATTAAAACTTTAATTTCAGAGAGAATTTTAAAACTGCCCTTCAATTTAGTGATTTGCCACCATAAGAAATCATTAATCCAGGACTTATTTACAATAGTATAATAATTAGATTTTGTACCTGTGATGTGTGTAGAAAGAACTAAGGTCAGCAGCAGCCTAAACTCCATTGTAGCAAACAAAAATACCTGATAGCTAGATATAGCCACTTCCGCTTCACTTGGCAAGTGACTAATCATGAGCGTAAAAGTAGGCAGTGTAAAAAAGTAAGTGTAAATATAGTTGAATTTTGGCTAAAACTTCTCTTTTGAGCTCATGTGAAATTCCACCCATAAAGACTCACAAAGTCAAAGATGGCCAAAAGCTACATAACAAAATGAAATTACTTTAACATCATACAAGGTAAATGGAAATGTTTTTGTTCCACAGGGTCTGTATGTAGTGTTCCACTTCACTGTTCGCCCCTCGTCTCACTTCTTTAACACCTAATCACATCCCGTTTGTACAGTGAATCACTTCTCAAAACATCCCCACGTTAAGGACCCCAAATGCACACAAGGTGTACACAGTTTCAAAATCAAACTAACCAGCACAGTTTATTAATATGGTTATAAAATAAAACACTACATAACAGTGAGCAGCTTAAGCATAGATTCACAACAATGATATCAGACCTAAATATTTTCACATACTTATAAGCAGCTAAATTTTATAGCTATAGGCATACATAATAGATCTATCATTATTTTAAGTGTGAACTCTGTAGTGTTTTTACTTTTATTCTTTTTTATAACAGTTCAAGACCTGGAATCCTTCTGGTGGCCAACTAACAGCTGTTGTGAATGGCAGACACATCAGTGCAGTTGTATGATACTATTTTAGCACTGGTTTGACCTACTGCCTAAAACATAGCTTACAAACGGGTAAACCCGACTTCCTGGGTAAATCTTCTGACTCTTGACTGGTTCCGGAATTGTTTTCTATAGTTAAACCTTGTATGCAAATTAAGTCATGGTTTCCAGTGACAAAAATCACATTTCAAATTCAGAAGATTTAGAGAAGATTTAAATTTATTCTAACAATTTTTATTTTTAAAGACAGCATATGAAACTAACATATACTTTAACACAGAACTAATCTTTTGAATTCATGAAAAAAACATATACATGCATAAAAAGACAAACATATACAGACACACTGAAAATGAATAAAAATACTGTTGTTTTGAATATGCAGTAGATTGGCTAATACAGAAAATACATTATTTTAACAGTTATATCAAAAAAAGTCATAATACCAACACATTAGGATAAACGGCTACACTTTACAATTTATTTATTTTAAACGTAAAAGAGAGGGTGGCCATTGTAAGGCTTCCAAGTCATCAGCTTCCAGTTATTTTTATATATTTTTTTCTTTTTTTAAAAAAAATGTACAGCTCGTGAAGCTGCTTGATATTTCAAGCTGGTAGTTTTTCCTCATATTATTTTAATGTATTGTCACAAACACTTTGGTTTGTATTGCAAATAGTTAACAGTTTACTACACTTGAGCCAAAAGTCTCGCACATTCAAAGAAAATACTCGCAAGCAAATACTGTATGTTGTTAACTAAAAACTGTGTGAATAACTTAACATATGAACATTTCACAATATTTCGTTTATGTTGATAATTCTCAAAGAATCAAGTTATAAATACATTTACAGTGCATTTTGTTTTTAAAAAATTTTCTGCTGTTTGGCTATTAAACCAAACTCTCGCTTCACTATCATTTCACTCAGTTCATCAGCTACAAAATAGAAATGTTTCACAGAGTCTGTGTGCTGTTGTATCGATTCTGTTAAATATGAGGAAATTCCTTCAGAATAGTTAATTCCAATCATAGAGAAGTTCCCACAAAAAGAATGACATTGCTTTAATGTAAGGTACCCTGAACACACTTTTATGTGACATTTACTTAGGTATAAATCTGAATTTGAAGATGAACCTGATCCCAACATAAAAGCTATACTTCTTTTTGTTTTTGGCACATTTTGTTTGTATGTGCTTTTATACTGCATAGAATGTGGATGTGTAGTCTAATACTGTTGTTTTGTCTCAATGTATTAAACCTGTGTGTAATTTGTTCATTATTTGTTATCAAATTTAAGTTCCACTGTTGTTTATTCTTGGCCAGTCTTGAAAAAAAAAAAAAAAAAAAACTGGTTCAATTAGATGCCACCATATTGCACATGCATTGTGACAGATCTATGTCAGGAAAATAGTAGCCTACAATCTGAGTCCCATCTCAATATAATTCACTTGAGCATGCTGAGAATATCCAGTGTTGAGAGCCAGACATTGTTTAAAAGATTATCTCAGGTAAAGATATCACTAAGACTTAGCCAAAAATCAACAAAAGTGCTGTTTGAATAAGATAAAAAAAGTAATAACTTTTTAACTGTACGAGAAACAAATGGCATAAAAATAAGATACAATATCTAGTGGTTATAAATTAAAATGCACTACGGTAAAGCGATTTCTAAGAAACACTGTTGAAAACTGAAATCAGTACCCAGACTGTCAGACAGTTTTGTGAATATTTGCTTGCTTTATGTTCTGTGTGTATGCTGGGGGAAAAAATCTTTTTATACATAGTCCTAGTTGTGTAAATAGGGAAAAGTGGATCTGACAGATCACTGAGCACCACAACACACTTGTAGCCAATCCGCAATAGGGGCGATTACGCTCATGATGGGGAGGAGAGAGAGTGACCTTGCGTTCCATTCGGAAGGGTTCATCCCTATGCCCTAATCTCTTCAAAGGTTTTACCCTCTGGAGTGAGAGCTTCGAAGGGTTGAAGGGTGTAGGGGACCAAACAACTGTCTCTTGAAGTGCCCTTCTGCGTCATTATACGGAGGCGCCGTCACCATGCAAAGGATCGTGGGGGCCCAAAGTGTCCATCAGTTGTACCCTTCGAAATCCTTCATTCCGAAGGGCCCTTTGAAGTGGCTAATTCTGAGCACTTCGGTTTGGAATGACACTTCAATATGGCGGCCATGATTGTTTTCACTCCGAAGTGCCCTTCGGAGGGCGATATGAACCGTTTGGAACGCACCAAGAGTAAGTGGGAAATCTGTAGAAAGACTGTAGATGGCTGAGACATTACAAAAAGAGAAAAAGGTCAGAAGAATGTCACTGGAAAAAGATGGGTTATGATCAGACAAGAGCTTGGAGCAGGACTCGCTCTAATACTGGAAAAGATTTCCAGCGCTGGAGCGACATTAGAGATCGGGAAGGCCTGAAAAGGACACCGAGGTTGCTTTTTGTTCTATTCGACACGTGAATAACATTGGTTTTGCGATGTTTCACAGAACCACTGTATGCTGTTTTTGTAACTAAACTATCAGAACAGTTTAAAGTGTCATTGTTTGTTTGGAGCTGGTGTTCTTGCGACTAACATCGAACATTTGCTTGTACATACTCTTGTCATTTTGGGGCCGGTGTTCTAACAAATGCTATATTGGATTGTGCTACCAACACTGTATTTTTAATAGCCTACTGTAAGGGTAGGTAAGTTAGGGTTTTTAATGGGCGGTAGCAACAAATTTGTCAGAACACTGGAGCAATGCAGGGAGGGTGTTTTTCCTTTGGGTAGGGGTGTGTTTAATGTCTGGGTATGGATTTCGAATAGTGTTCCTCAGAAAACGCTTACTGCATATAAGCTATGTAAATCGAATGTGCTGTCAATTCAAGAGCGGCTTTATTTAGTTCAATTTGTGGGGGAAAATTCCTTCAGAATAGTTGATTCCAATCGTAGAAAAGATCCCACTCAAAAGAACGACATCCCCTCATATCATATCAGAAGGTAAAGTCACGTTTAGACCTGGGTTATGGTATGTCTGAAATTGGCGATGAACCTGCTCCCGAGGCAACGCAGTCGCTCAGATAGGAGTTTCTTTTTGTTTTTGGCTTGTTTTGTTTGTGTGTGCTTTTAAACTGTAGGCTACATGGAAGTGGGATGTGCACTCTAATACTCTGTTTTGTCTCATATTACACCTGTAGGCCCTATAGGCTAATTTGTTCATTAATTAAATTATACTTTTGTGTTTATTCTTGGTCCTACTTGAAAAACCTGTTTTTTATAGTTGCGCACATGCATTTTGATGGATCTACAGTCATGTTCATCAGAAAAATAGTTCAATTTGGTCCCATCTCAATAATCTTCACCTGAGAATTCTGAAAATATCCAGTGAGAGCCAGAGTTTGTTTAAAAGGTTATCTCAGGAAACAATATTTCCAAGACTAATCCAAGAATCAACAAAAATACAATTTAAGTAAGATATAAAGTAATAAATAATTGTTTACTTAACGAGAAACCAATGGCCAGAAATAAGATAAATGTTGCTATCTAGTGCTTATCAGTGAAAGTGCACTACAAAGAAAGACTGTGATTTGGCTTTTGAACTGTAGGTATAAGTATTGTATTTGCTTTTGTGCTGCATTAGATGGTCTTGCTTCATACCTGTTTGAATTGAAATATTATATCCAACTACTATTCAAAATATACTAAATTCTCATGTGGGATTAGTTGTCACAGTTTACTGCAGTTAATATTTCTCGCTGTGAGATTATTTTTAAAAGTTAGTAAGTTTTGTATGGAAAATCAAATTTAAGATATAATTCGCATTCATACACAAAAAAGTAAGACCTTTTGGGTCTGGATGTTTGAATCTAATATACCAGTGCTTGAGAAACACACCTTAATTAGAATTTCAAAATAACATACTAGTATACTGTTCTCATTATTTCTACCACATAAAGTTATGACAAAGATAGTGAGAGTAGGATAACATTTTGAGATCAGATCTTGTGACAAATTCCTCATGTGAGAAATGGCCACAAGTTTATTTTTAAGTGCCATTGGCTGAAATGGTGGGTGGTTTCTTGTTTGGTTGTCTGCACACTGCTGAATAAATTGTATGGTCTGTTTCAGACTTTTTGCTTGTTTCTTTTTGGTATTGTCCTACTGTGGAGTAGGTTGTGTTGGGTTGTTTATCTCCCGTTTCTTCTTGTGTCTGGGCTTGAACCTAATGAAATACATATAGAAGTAGTATTTTTAAAATGCATTCCTGCCCGGTTGCATAAAACACCTTAAGTGTAATTTTCCCTTAAGATCGCCCTTAAGTTTCCCTTACAATTAAGGGCGTTGCATAAAATATCCCTTAAATGACACTTATGGCTTTTAGGTGAAACGTCATAAACCCTTAGAATTTCTCTTAAGTATCCTTTAAAGCCCATTAAGTAAGTTGTATAAAGCCCCTTAACTGTCATTTTCCCTAAGTATAACATAAGGTAGGGAAATATCACCTTATAAGCACAGCGAAAAGGGTAGATTCAATCCTAAAGTTTTTACAAGACATAATCACTCTTTATAACAGATTTTAATTCAGGCATTTATTCACCGTAATCAAATTACATACAACCAATAGCTCAAACTCTGAGTGCGGCATGCAAGAACACATTTATACCTATATTACCTGGGTGATGACTTGAAAAAACACATAAAAGATATATGTTCGCAATCTTGTGCTTATTGTGTTTACATTTTGCTTTTATTCAGTTTTATCTGCAAGGATCGCTGCTGTATTCCATCATAAGATACTTCTGAGTCCGGATTGACTTCAGCGAAGCAGCGCCCTCCGTTTCTCGAAAGTAAGGAATGAAAAATGCAATTTATTAGGAGTGTTTAGCGCTTCTTAATGTTCACATCGCCACGTTGGATACTAATAAAGTGACTATCTTTGTCTCTTCGCATTTAAATATATATTTATTCACGTTAGTCCCTGCAAATGTTATATGTTTGGGAAAACGCACACCTACTATCTACATTAACAAATAACGTGTCCATGGCAACAGTAGATTTTTTAACGGCAAAACCTGTCACATCGTGAAAATACTTAACGGCATTTCTAATCAAGTGAATGGATTTAAGGGATTGTATGTGAACGCCTTAAGTCATTCCTTAGGTAAGGGAAATAATGCCTTAAGTGTCATACTTAAGGGCATAGACGTTTGAACAGGGGGCAAAAGGGCCGCCCCCCGCCCGCACCCTGCACCCTGTTGCAGCCAGCTGTTTTTTTTCGTTGTTTTTGTTTTCCATATACATATATATATATATATATATATATATATATATATATATATATATATATATAAATACAGAATCTGAATTAAATGTTTGATTATGCTTCACATTTCAAAATTTTGTCTCATAAAATTTCGTTTTTTAAGCAAATGCTGAATTTTAGCCAGAGACAGGCGCGCCAGAGCTGCCTGTCACAACTTTTCAGTGTTTTCAACCACATACTGTTTATTTTAGGTTTCAGAGCATATAAATTCACATAAGTACTAAAAACAATACATTTAGAGTTTGTAAAATACACACTCGATGTTCCAAGTGGAAGAGGTAATAATAATCCTTTCATTATAATTGATAATGTTTTATTCATACTGTATGGCCACATTGTAAGTAACTTTTTAATGTTTACTCTATTCTTCTCCTAGTTCACCAGCCACTTACTTTAAGTATTTCAGAGGCGTAGATGACCCACGTGTCAATCCAATGATCCTGCCCATGCGGCACAAACTAACATGGCGGCGCCCATCGCGCATACAGCTCAACTAACGCGATCGTTATAAAGGTGTTTAAACAACAATACACTTCCACTTGCATGTATTTGACAATCGGAATATCAGATATTTCATGCCATAGCTAACACGTGAATATTCTGAATAAAAAAGGAAAACATAAAAGCAGTTTAAGCAGATCATCATTCATTCAGCACTGTTGCTGCTGCGGTGTGTCACGTGACAAGCAATGACGCGTCACCATGGAAACCATAAAGTGACAAATTCTAAATAACGGTCGCCCCCCCCCCCCCCCCTCAAGAATCCCGCCCCCCCTCTCACAATATAGTTCCCACGTCCCTGCTTAAGGGAAAAACTTAAGGTGCTTTATGCAACCGGGCACTGAACACTTATGTTTGGCTGAACAAGTATAAACTAAAATAAACAATTTAATAAAATATTCATGAACCTACTGTATATACAACACACATTTTATAAAATCATAACCTGTTAACTAGATTTTTCTCACCCGTCTGAATATCATATGTATTGGAGTCACTGTTAAGTTTTTACTTTATACCGAATACTGTTTAAGAAAAAAAAAACTCAGCTTATCGTATAATCGCTCTTGACAAGGAGTAATAGCTAGTATGTGCATACACTTTGTAAAAACAAAGGGCTCATGAACAAGCTGTGCATGCTGCATTATTAAACATCTGCTGTATTTATCAGAAATGACTGTTTACTGAAGTCATTTTTAATTACTATGTGTTTATAATTGAATGCAATGCTACATTGTACTACTTTAACTATATATATATATATTTTTTTTATTAGGCTAATTGTTTTCACTGTGAGCCTGTAATATTCGTATTCAATACCAATGACAAACAAACTGGATCATCTTTGCTGGTGACAAAAAGAAAAATTTAATCATTTAAAATAATTATTTTAGCTGGGTAATGATTTTATTCAGGATTGGTCATATCAGTGTTTTCTTGGGAAGGATTAATTATTAAATAAGCAGCAGTAATCTCTTCTGTTTATAACTGAAATGTGTCTAAAAGTTTTGTGCTATGCAAAGTCAAATATTGCCTTCAGTTAAATAATGTAGTTCTGCCTCTTGTTTAGGTGATATGTGGTAATAAGCACCACATATCAGCAGATACATGTTTTGAAAATTTTGAGAGCCACTGATTAGTGTAGATGAATAGTTCTGATGTCTAACATAGAAGTATACCACATGACAACGTATCAATGATGTCTGCAAGCTTAATGATGAACAGTAATGTGAAGCTTACCTCAACTTGAGCATAGACTGTATTACTTTCTACTACCATCTCCTGGGCACCTATGAGGTTTAGAATGTACAGCAATATATCAGCATCAATACTTATCAAATAATAAAGAACATATTCATATATGCATATATATGCAAATTTACATGGTATTTTATTCAGTTAAATTTAGCATGTAGTTTATTAAGAATGGAGGATATTTTTTATATTGGCTGTTAATTCCAAACTGCTCTAAAATGAGTTTCTTTAGTATTATGTTGTGGAACTTCTGCACCTGAGGGTTTCTTCATGTAGTCAGAAGGTGTAGTATAAACCATTTCAGTTAGAAATGAAGATAATACTTACATTAGTAGTATTCCTTTGTCTTGCATTTGTTTTGCTTTTACTACTTATTCTCAATATTCTTGAATGATTGTTCATTCCTTCTTTTTTTGGCACCAGCAAAGAACAAAAATGTTTCTGTCCTCATAGTTACAAAACATTGTGACATGTAAACCCGAACGGGATGGGTTGTCTTGAGGTGAATATTGAATCTAAAAATTAAGGTCTAATCTGTAAAAACTAGAATGTACTGTATTTTAAGATGAATGGTGTTCTTAAAGATCTTTATTGTTGGTTACTAACAAGTCAGTACTAAGGATGTTTAAATGATATGATCAGACAATATTTAGTAGAGACAAGATTTTTTAAAAGTGGAAGAACAGTTTTCTACAGTATTACAATTGACTAAAACAGAAGAAATAGCACCATCATTTTGTTAAATAATTTACAAAAGCAGTAATGTATTTAATTGATTAAATTCATGAACAGAGATCAGTTTTTAAAAGAGAATGTATTTGAGCCAACATGGACATACCTGTTTTAGACCTGCGGTACAGAAGGATCGAAACACATATTATCAAAATGCACACTGCCACCGAACCAACTGCTATCCACAGGAGAAGTGAATTACTCTGGACACTCAATGAGTTTTTATCTGGAAAAAGAGATGTGTATAATTAAGAACTACAGTTGACAGCTCAGGTTTTCTGAGTTCACTTTACATTTCAGCAGTTAAGACTAGATTTAGTAAACCAAAATGAGATTTTTGATTTGCGAGTTAATGTGCATTGCTTGTGTGTGTGTGGGCAGATACTTTTATTATCATCACAGAGCTGTGTAGTATTTATTCTGTCTTGTTTCCAGCTGACAGGGTTGCTATGGTTACAGATTATGTATTTCTTGCTGCAGTCCAGGATGAGAGTGTGGACCTCAAGCGATGTCACATTTTCGGGAGAGCATCTGTTGTTCTGATAGGTGGAGTTAATCATGAGCTCATGAGCTCTGCATGTAAAGTTCACAGTACAGGAGTCACTGCTGGACCAGTTTGAGTTCACAGTCAGGACAGGAGCCTCTACAGGATCTGAAAGAATATATATTCCATAGAGATACATCAGATTAGTTGATCAGCTGTGTTTAAAATAACAAATAATACATCCTCAAACTTTGTCCTATTCAGAGTTTTTGTTTGTATTCATTTGTTTGTGCATTAAGAAGTTGCCTGTAGTCTCGGTGTTTGATTAATCACAGCAGTGCTTCTGCCTTTAATACGATAGGGGCTAGACTAATACCAAAACTTTATTTTACCACATATAATTTCTTTACATCATCTGTGTGTAAAGCATGATTGGAACATTGGATTAATTTCACCACTTGTATATAATACTGCACAGAGTAAAACATCAACATAATTAAGTCTTATGAGTTGAGCAAACAAAGCAAAATCACACCCACCTATAACAGATACTTTGTATTTGACAATATCTGTGTGCTCTGATCCAATTATTCTCGCTGTGTAAAGTCCATTGTCTGTCTTCTGCATGTTCTTCAGTGTCAGAGAAAAGGTTGTATCATTAAAATCCACTCTGTCCTTGTATGAATTGTGAGGTGTTACTTTTTTGGAATCACTGTTATATCTAACTATACTGTTTGATTTATCATTAATCCAGGATAAAAGTTCAAACTCTGGTAGTTGTGTCTGTATATCCAGTTGAACAGAAGCTCCTGTCTGCACAAACACAGAGATCTCAGCACTGAACCCTGAGGAGAGAGAAAGATACTTGTTTTCTGAGTGCAGCTGGTGAACACTAGACACATTGTACTTTTTTTTTCTGAAATGGGAATGATCAAGAATATTGTTTCAGAGTTTGATATTAATATTAATGCAGTTGTCGTATTCATGAAAAATAAATAAAATAGCCCTGATTTGTGAAAAAAATGGCAAATATTTTGTTAAAAATTGAAAAGTTTTTGAAGTGTGAAGTTTTTAAAAATTATATACAGTATACATCAGCTTTAATGTACTTATCAAATAACAAAAGCAATCAAATGTCAAAAGTTTTTGTTTTAATGACCGAGTACTCATAATGTATGTTAACTCGCAGTCTGTAAAGGAGTGGAAAAATATGTTCAAATACACATTTTCAATGTCAAAGAACTATAAACACAAGTCTCTTAATAAATACAAAATCTGTAATTTTCTCTCATTGTTTGGATGTAGTTAAACACCCTCAGATGCAGCAAAAAAAACATCTGGGTCATGTTTGCATTTTCTTCTGTCAAACGAAAATGTAACGATCCAATAAGGAGCACAAACACAAATGACAGCTATAAATAATTCAGTCATTAGTGTCAGGTAATTGCTTCTTTTAGTTTAAACAATAATCTACATTTTGGTCAGCTCTATTGTTGGCTTTATAGAGCTGACCACCTAAGGTCTGTTTCAGATCAGTTTCAGATCATATCAGAAGTCCGTTTATTGGAAACTACAGTCCACCAACATATGGTAAGAAGTTGTAAAATTAGCTGTTAAAATAAAATGCTTCTACTGATTACAATGGATTATGATAAAATAAGTTAATGTTGTATCACTGATATGATGAGACTCTTTTCACATTTCCTATTTACAAGATACACTGAGATATGTATCAGTAAGTAGCTATGCTGTGAATACATGCTTTATGATATTACTTAAATGGTGAGTTTTGTGATCAGAACTGCCAAAAAGTTTGATTGACCATCACACACTTACACAAAACTCACCACAAATATGATTTATGATGACAATTATTCTGCTTGCAACAGAGGTGAAAATAAAAGGTATGAGAAACTACGGTCACATTAGGAAAAGGTCATCTCAGTACTGTTACAAAAATACTAACAGATATTAGCACTGGCACAGTCTTTATAAAAACAGAAAGTAAAAATCAAGATTTTAAACAGCTGTTTTAGTAAAAAAACCTCATCAATTTCAAAATAACTTAAAGAACTACAGTGTGTATGTGTATGTTTCTTTCAGAACATTTTTACAAATTAACAACTGAGAATCATCAAAAACTGAGAGTAGACTACATTATTGTATAAAGTAGTGTCCTATAGAGAGTATTCCAGTAAATGCTCAGTGATATCACTGTCACAATAACCATTAATAATCATTCATTGGTATAATAAACACTTTTTTTTACCTGTTTTGGAGGTCAGAAGAAAAAGAAGTAATACGAGTAGGTGATTTACTGACATTCTCCTAAATTAAAAAGATTAAAAATTTCAAAAGAAACAGAACTCAAAATGACTGCCGCCGCATTGACTTCCTAGTAGACACGGAAGTCTAGTGCCACACTGATGAGAAAAAAAAAAATCCTGTTGAACCTTAGATATTCTGGGTTTTATTCAGAAACAAAACAAAAGAGCAATAAAACTAAAAAGACAAAATAATGGAAACTCCAGTGTAGAAACACATTTCAATAAACATCTCTCTATCTCATTATTAATGTGTGGGTGTTTGCAGGTACTGTACCACATCAATCACTCAAAAGGTGTTTAATTAAATTTTACACAACTTTTAAATAAAGACAGTTTTGCATACAACAACTTCACACTTCAACTTTGCACCACATCCTTCCTTTCTCGCAGCGACAGTGCTGGAATAAAACACTTCTGAATTCAGCAAAATACACTTCCTGACACTTTTTACGCTCTGCACATTTTGACACTGACAACAAGGTGCATATAGAACCACAAATTACAAAAGGCTACAAAGAGGAACCTCTGTTGCTTGGAAACAGTGAGATGTCACAAGAATCAGATTTAGCTTAGATTAGTCTCTGGCGGAAACATACGCATTAAAAAAAAGAACCAAACTTTCCGGTGCTTAGTCAGTTGAGACTCCAGCAAAAACACTTCCTACTCCTATACTCAGCAGTATGTGTGAGTTTACTTCACTAATGAAACAAAAGTTGATCAGAATGAATGAAGGCTGAGAAATGGGAATAACCACATAACCTTATTTAGATGAAAACCAGGGCTGCCAACTTTTGAGTTTAACTTGGAGTGAGAATTCCCACAGCGGGTGGGGAGGGATATAATTTTTTAATACAAAAAATTAAAAATAAAATACTACTACTACTACTACTAATAATAATAAAACACCTGTCCAGAGTTTGTCTGACATCTGACATTGTCATACTGTGTTATTATCATAAAATCATGTAAATAACTGTTGCAGTGCTGCAAAGCTATTAACTTTTTTACCAATGTACAGTGAAGATTTACTAAATATTAGCTACTTTATAAATAATTGCAACACGAAAATTCAAATATTTTTCTATTAATCTAGTCTGCGTTGTTTGAACATCTGTTTTGAGAAATTAATTTTTTCCCATTTCCAAAATGAATCCTGCATTCATGAGGGATTTATATGTCGTTCTGAAACTGCTGCTTGTGGTATAGGGCATACGGCCGTGTTAGCATGGAAAAAGAACAAATTTTATTCAAATTATGAACGGATTATATTTAGCCTAGAAAGTGCACGAATACCCCTTTCTTTATAATGACTAAAAAGGTGTCACTTACGTCAGTTCATCGCGATCTCACAATGTTCCTTTATAATCAATGAACCTCTTATTTACATCGTGCTACAGTGAGAGTGATTCGCAAGCGTGCAGGAAAAAAATCCGCTGTTGGTGTGAGTGAACGCAATGGCAAACACAGGTGTTCAAGAAATCAACAGATATGTCTGTGATTGGCTACATTGCTCAGCGCTGTGAAAACATCAGATTTAGCTTAGATTAGTCTCTGGCGGAAACATACGCATTAAAAAAAAGAACCAAACTTTCCGGTGCTTAGTCAGTTGAGACTCCAGCAAAACACTTCCTACTCCTATACTCAGCAGTATGTGTGGGTTTACTACTTCACTAATGAAACAAAAGTTGATCAGAATGAATGAAGGCTGAGAAATGGGAATATCCTCATAACCTTATTTAGATGAAAACAGAAACCACTCTGGAAACTAAACACGTGGTATGTTATCACCATATACCTGCATACTTAAACCACACAAAATAACACAATGTCAGACCAAATGGCATCTAACAAAAGATGATTGATCTTTTCCCAGAACTAACTTCACTTTTTGGGGCTTTTTAAAAAAAAAAAAAAAAAAAAAAAGTTTAATTAGTGGTCGTTTTGGTGGTTGGGTGTCAGTCAGTTGTCCTCACTTCCGCTAACGTTTTCACAACCACATGTGTAACATGCAACACTTTTAATTCTATTTCAAGGGAATGAATGAAGTGATCAAATGTATACAGTACCTTCAATGCAAAGTAAGCTGCTTTGGATAAAAGCATCTGCCAAATGCATTAATGTAAATATACTGTTCAAAATACAAAACAAAATGTTGCACATGTGTTTTCACAACCAGTAATATTAAATGTCGCCATCTAGTGGTTTTTAGTCAAAATAGACTGAAAAGACTTGTAATTTGGCAACTCTATAAGTAATGCTTGCGGTATAAGTCATGTTTGTACTGGATGTGTTTGAACTCAAATGCATATACTTGTTAAATATAACATGAGAGGTGAGGTCAATATTATACCCATTTGCTAATTTTCATGTGGAGCCGACCAGGGTTAGTTGT
This sequence comes from Tor tambroides, assembly GCA_021397915.2. Classification (NCBI taxonomy): domain Eukaryota; kingdom Metazoa; phylum Chordata; class Actinopteri; order Cypriniformes; family Cyprinidae; genus Tor; species Tor tambroides. The sequence continues at coordinate 2,262 of JAFVLL020013855.1, read as the reverse complement.
CACACTCTTTTTCACTTCCGTTAATATTGCTCACTTTGGGGTTATTTTTTATTTTTTAGAAGTTATATGTTCTGTTTAACAATATCAAATTAAGAATTCACACAAAAATATTAGGACAGTTTGGTTGTGGATGTTTGAATATATATTAAATCAATGCTAGAGAATACAACAATTTTGGCTGAATATCCAAACAGCATACCTTTTTTTAAAACATAAAGATATGGCAGAGAATGGTAAGAGTCTGTAACATGATGAGACTACTGCAAAGGAACTACAAACACGGCACAAGAAACAGGAAGCAAGACCAGAATGGGGCAAAATGCAATTTAAAAGTCAATGTAAAGTACAGCAGTAAAGTAAAGCACAAGAAATACAAAACATGAGGCATGTAACAAAGGATGCCATTTTGAGCTCAAGCCTTGTGATAACTTCCCCACGCATGACAAATAGTTTCATTTTCAGTTTCATTTTAAGTGTTATTGGGTGAAATGGCGGATGGGTTCTTGTTTGGTTGTTTGTACAGAACTGAATAAACTGTATGGTCTATTTCAGGGGGGATTGTAGGTTTTTGGTGTTGTCCTAAGGTGCAGTAGACTGTGATGGGTCGATTATCTCCCGTTTTCTCTCGTGTCAGGTCTTCAGCCTAATGAAATGCATAGAGAAAGTATTTTTTTTAAATCCCTCACTGAAAAAAAAAATTCAGAATTGTAAATATAGATTATTGAAGTTAAAAAAAAAATACTATTTCATTTTTTTTACTTCAGATTTTCATGTTTAATTCAGTGTGTTACTTGCCGTTCCTATTTAATTGTGAAATTGAGAAAGAACAAGGAAATCAAGCAAGAAAACAAAAGTACAAAAACATTGCACAGTTACCCAGGTACATCAACAGTTTCATCCAGATGTAACACACAACATATTATTACATGTCCAGATCATAATAAATGTCTACATGCTTTCTGCTACACTCTTTCCTTATTGGCGTCTATAGTTTCATCCTTTAACATCGACACAACCTGTGCACTGTGCTAAAGGTTTTTTGAAGTGGAAAAAAAACATTCTTTAGATTAATATGTTCTTCATCACACTGCTAAAAAAGGTTCTTTTAAGAATAATGTGCCTTTTGTTTAGATGATGTATTTACGTTACGATATACTGTTAAAGATAACATGCAGATATATGTTTGAATAGGTTAGGAACCACCGATTTGTAGATGGAAGCTTTGTGTGACTGAAATCAAAACATTAATACATACAAATAACCAATTATTACAGAAATCATGTTTAACATGATTAAAAAGAATTACATAGCGTGGGAGCATAACCATGGTGTCTGCAAGCTTAATGATGAATGAATGATGATTTGAAGCTTACCTCAAGTTGAGCATAGACTGTACTACCCTCTACTACCTCCTCCTGAGCACCTGTGAGGTTTAGAATGTGCAGCAATATATCAGCATCAAGATTATCAAATAAAATTATAATATATTCATTTATTTATCTTATATATTGGCTGTTAATTCCAAACTGCTCTAAACTGATTTTCTTTAGTATTATGTTGTGGAACTTCTGCATCTGAGGGTTTCCTCGTGTACTCAGTTGAATACAGCAGGTGTAGAGTAAACCATTTCATAAATGAAGATAATGACTACATTAGTCTCGAGTAGTAATCCTTTGTATTGCATTTGTTCTTCTTTTACTTCTTTTGTGAATATTCTTGAATTTATTTTTTGGCACCAGCAAAGAACAAATATGTCTCTGTCCTCATCGTAGTTATGTCCAAAACATTGTGACATTTAAATCTGAACAGGTTGTGTTGTGTCGAGGTGAATATGGGAACTAAAAAATAAGCACTTAACTGGAAAAAGTAGAAATGTACTCTACTGTAATGTAATGTAACTGCACTGTAATATATTGCAGTTTAAGATGAGTAGTTGTTCTTAAAGATCTTTTCTAGTTGGTTACTTGCGTAGGATGTTTAAATTATCTGATTAGAGGATATTCAATAAAGACAAGGACTATTAAATGTGGAAGAACATAGTATTCTACAGTATTACAATTGACTGAAAGAGAAAAAATAGCATAAATCTGTTTTCATCATTCTTTTTTAATTACTTTAAAAAAGCAGTAAAGTATTAATTGATCAAATTGATGAACAGAGATCAGTTTTTCATAGAAAATCTATGTGAGGCAACATGGACATACCTTTTTATACTTGAATAACAGAAAGACTGAAAGACATATCAAAATGCACACTGCCACC
>JAFVLL020013854.1:0-23712 GCA_021397915.2 Tor tambroides | reverse complement strand
ATGCGTCGCCACCAGCTTCGCCGCCCCGAGACCGACTTTCTTGGCCACCAATTTCAGCGTGAGCGTGCCATCGGCTGTGGCGGTAAGAGTCTGCGTAGGCTTGACAAGATGGCGTCCCAACTCCGGGGAGGAAGGCGGCGTGAGGGACGTGACTGCGTTTAGCTGGGCGGGATTAACCCCTCCGCTGGCTTCTTTCAGCCCTGCCTCAGTATTCTTGGTGTTGGCTGGGGCATGAAGGTTTTTGGGTAGAGATACAAGCAGTGGTGGCGGGCTGGGCTCATCGGATAAACTGGGCAGCAGGGGGTCCATCAGGTCCTCGTCGCTGTCTCCCTTCATGAAGGCTGGCGTAAGGAGGCAGTCGAGCTCCTCGTCGAAGAGTTCTGAAAGCCTTTTGGGCTCCGTCTGTAGGTACCTCTCCAGTTCCAGACATGTCTGCAGGAGAAACAGAAATGCATAAACATGAGATGGTAAGCCTCAGAATATGCTTTAAGTCCAGAGAGGGAATGCTAACCATCTGAAAAAACACTGTTGGTTACAGCTGAACGTGCTACAGTGAAACACGTGGCACGTCAACACATTTCCAGTTGGGATTGATTCAGTTGGTCGCACCAGGGAAGGTGTAAACGCCTAAATCTGCTACGTAGAGACTTTTGGAGTGCAGCTGGGGGGCAGGATTTTCTGGGAGAGAAACTGAACACCCGTGGAATTATTTGAGGGAACAGTATTTATCCATGTAGCGTAGCGCATTTCGTACGGTGCTTATTGAGCGAGAAATGACCGTCTTATTACTTAAGATACCTTTCCCCTCACCCTGTTTTTTCCTCTTATGAATACTTTGGCAGACAGAGGGAGGACGGAAGAGAAAGACAGCGCTATCATGGCTCACTGACTGCTCACTCAGCAGTTTCTTTTTCAGTGGTTTAACATTATTGTTCCCCAGTCACAGTGGCCAGTTTGGATATTAGAGAGTTCTGTTCACTGTGTTGCGGTAAAAGCACTTTAGCAGTCAAACAGCAGTAGAGTAAACTTTCCAACTCCTTACTTCATGTCAGCTGTAAATTACAGTCACTGTACATGCCCTATCTTAACTTATTCTGTCATCTCCTTTACCTCAGACCTAAATAAATCGTACAAAAAGAAGATTTTGCCTAGCATCTGTTGTCTGCTGATAAGCTGCACTTTTTAGTATATTTTACTGAATTGAAATATGCATACACATAGGGTTTTCAAACTGGGGTCTGGGGGCAGGGGGAGGAGAAAAAAAAGATTGTAGAATTTTTTTTATTTTTTATGTGCACTCAAGAAATTAATGAAATGTTTAACAATTTAGCAAAATTGCTTATATTACTACAAGAGATCACTTATAGATATTATTAATTTTTACCAGTAATAACATCAAATCTACATAAATATATATATGCTCAACTTAAATATTTTCAGGATAAGATTTGTAGAGTTTGCTTTAATTCAATGACAATGTAAAAAACAATTATTTTATTTTGATAGCCTTACAAAATTAAACTTAGGCCCGGTTTCATAGACAGGGCTTATCCTAAACCAGGATTAGGCCATAGTTCAATTAGGGTCCTTGGCATCAAAAAGTTTGAAAATCCCTGTGCATATAGGGCTTTCTTAGAGGTTGCTATTTAAAACCTAATACAGAAGTGTTAGAAACAGTATCAGATGAATTTTAATGCAATGCAATCCCAGCTACTGCTGCAGTGAAATATTGACCATTTAATTAACCTGAAGCCAAATGGTTCCTGTGCACTTTCTCTGACCTCATTGGTGACACCAAAAGAACAGCACTAATACTATAGCTACAATTTGAGTCATGTTATGCAATACAGCAGAGCCTTCAACAAAGACTAAAATAACTGAAACGCAGTCCACTGCAGCAGCTACAATTTACCACTGCAAGCTCTCCCTGTGAGCTCTGCGTTCATTTATGATTCTGAGCACTACCTGGAAAGTGCATGAATTATCCATACACTGAAGCTTTTTTAGCCATGTTTTAGCGAGCAGGAATTTTAGCAACCGAGAGAGATCATGCACCTCTGGAATTATTCCATTCTTGTGCATTTTGTAGGCCTTATTACTTTAATAGATGCTCTGAGGACGTATCCAACCTGCATTGATAAGCACAGAGCATAAATTCTCTATGTCATGCAGCTTAAAGCAACATGCTGTTGAAAGATGACAGAGGGTTGAACGAACTTGGCATAAGCACACTATATTTTCACACGCATCTGTGCAACCACATTAAAAAAAAAACAGAAAAGAAAATGTAGATGAGGTGAATCAACTCTTCTGGACTGGCTGCTAGTGTAGAAAGCCCCTTCATACCCTGCTTATATTGCATACACTGAGCTCCATCTATTATAAATGCAGTGCCAGGGGGATCACAGGCAGCGCTAAGAGGCAATGTCAGACAAAGAGCGGGCAGAGAGAGGCAAGGGGGAGAATCGCAAAACTGTTATTAGCAAATGTGGATGCAGTCCAAGTTAGACACAAAGAGGAAATTAATCGCCAATCTCAGAGTCAGTTCCTCTCGCTGTCTCCGCTCCCTGCTTGGATAATAAAGTCGGCACATTATCTAAACTAATGTGTTTATATCTCCACCCGCATCTAACAAAACAGCTTTTTTTTCACACCTCTCTATTTTTGGGGTTGAAATTATGATGATTTTTCGCTCATACAAATAGATTTTAATTAAGCATTTTGGCTTTCATCAGATGTCGTTTGAAGTTCTACCTCTTGATGCAAAACCGATCTCTCCTGTGCTCCTCTCTCTCTCTCTTTCTCACTGTCTCTCTCTCTCTCCCTACACAGCATGCGCTGATGACTAATTAGCCACTCAAACGACCCAGCAAAGAGAGGCTCTTTATTCAGTTAATTTGCTGATGGGAAGCCTAAGTGTGTATGTGTGCGTCTGTGTGCTTGTATGTGTGTAAGATGTAGTGACTAAGAACAACACTTGAGTTAAAAGTGTTGTATTTATATATTTATTTAACATTTTTTAGGACCGTAGGAAGCTCTGCTGCAAAGCATTCCAAAAGAAATGTTTTTTAGAGTCTAATGCAATAGAAGAACCTTTTAATTTTTCATTCTTGCTGGAAAAGACATTTTAAACCAGAAAGCATGTTCCCAGCCTGCACTAGTTGGGGTTCGGTTGGTTTAGCAGGTCGCCAAGCTGGTCTTTAGCTGACCAACTGAAAAGTGTCTCAAATCCCTTGAAAACCAGCAAATATGCTAGCCAAGCTAACACAAGCAAGCAAGCCAATATAGGCTAGTTTAAGATGTTTTTTTTTCAGCAAGAACAGCAGAACAGTAGTAAGTTCCATCCACATACCGATGCTTCAGAGAACCCACTTTTCCTCTTTTTCCACCAATATGCTTATCTGAATGACCTATAATGTAACATCAGTAATTTTTTGTAACCCTAGTCAGCACAAGAACCATACATAGTCAAAAGGAACCCATGAAACAGTTCTTTGATGTGTGTTACAGATTGTATGTCATGCAAAAATATGAACAGGCCAGTTGTTCCTTCCTGCAAAACCTGTTTTCAGCTCTGACAATGTTTTGTTCAGTATAGCACAGGCATTGTCAATGATCTGGCGATGAAATCTGTCTATAATATTCCATCATTCTGTACCCTGCAGCGTTCATAACAATTTCCCAGGGTGCTGTGATTCCACCATGGCCATTAACTCTTTTACGACCATAACATTCCCTTGTAAGACTGAATATGCATCCTTCATGTATTGAAGGGCTTTTGGCCTGTTTGCACACCACGTTCATTTATCTATATTATTTCAAGTATTTTTTTAGGGATCCGCCATGGCTCCTGCACGATTACCTCCGTAATGACACAACAATTACCCGGGAACCCTCGGAGATGACTTGTGCCAAGTGACACGCACTCGCCATCAACCTCAAGAAGTGTTTCGAAACTCTATAGCCCATAAGGACCTCCCTCCAGGATCCGTCTATCCATGCACCGAGAGAGATACCGAGCCGCCTGCAAATCTGCAGTTGGAGGCATATCCTATCTGTCCCGATGACATATAAACCATCATCACAGCAGGGTGGACATCAGAGTCATCTGAGGCCCTCACCGTCATGGATAGGATTTCACGGATCTCGCACGCCTTTTCAGCCGCTCTCTCTGTTTGGTTCCTGCACCTCGCTGGCTGAGCTCAGGGAGGGGAGCTGTCACTGCTGTCCTGGTGTTGGAGTGTTGGGGTGAGTAATGGTGGGGAGGCTGACAGGGGTCCAGGGAGGGGGAAGTGAGTGTGGAAGAAAACAGCTGTCAAACACACACACACTAGAGTGAAGCTTGAATCTCTTCACTTCATCTACTGTCATCGTCCCATCCCCCTGCACCCCCGCTCTGAGACAATACAGTTACAGCATGGGGCTGTGCACAGTTTGTGATTTACTGCGAACCTCAGTGTGCGTGTGTGTGTTGTGGATGGTCAATTGATAAGTGGCCATAAAACCAATGAACTACAATGTCATACAAGCAGACCTCCTAACAAAAGGCCCAACAAAAGCATGAAAAAGAGCCCCAGTAAAGCAGTTAATAACCAATAGAAGAGCTCTTATGTGAAAAGTAAACATCAGTGTGGTATGTTCCTGAGCGGCTACCGCACCTCCTTTTGATCTCGCTCATGATTCTCCCCATCAAAGCCAGCGCAGTCAATAAACGGCCGCTTCCATTGCAACCTCACTTTCACAAAAGAGATGTCAGAAACTTGTTAGGAGTCTACCGAGACACAACTGCATCTGAAATTGTAGCCCTAGCCTTCCCACAACCCGTCACTCTCACTAAACTGTAACACTTGGACAACAAACAAACCGTGTGGCTAGCAATTGCACCTGACACCTGCGGAAATGCATTTGTGTGCTACTCACCAATAAGTACAAGGAGAGAAAACATTGGGATATGGGTCGATGAAGTGATTTCCTGTTTTTTGTGTCCCATCTATTAATTTAAAAATACAATTCATTCATGTAATGAATTATGAATAGACCTCTTTTATTATGAGTGTTATTTTTTATTTTAAATGTGACTTTTTATGAGGCACTGTTACCCAGTTTGTAAAATAATGTGATACCATAAACTTATTGTAAACTTATAATTATTGTAAAATAATTACAGTTTGTACATGCACATGTATTCCAAGTATATGCAAAATATGTTTTCACTTTTACATTTTTACTTTGTCAACATGACTTTCTTCGAAAAATTAAACTGAAACTTTTCTTGAAAGGACAACCATATGAATACAAACAGTACATTTCTAAGAAATCATTTTTTCCCCCAGTGTTTTATTGCGGACACTTACACATCATTGACCCATAACCCTACACAAATAAAGGAAATCCAACTATTTCCACTGGCTTCCATCCATTTCTACAGTTTTACTACTACCTACAGCAGACTCGCCCCTTGGCCCCCTCCTATGAAATTTTAATCAGCGGTCTGTGATGGAGTGACTTTTTGCAGACTCTCCCGCTGTGTAATAGCCCTCCTTTTTCCCTGTTTCTGCACCTGTGTCATCCCTCCCTACCCCCTCTTACACTTCCACCTCCCCCTTTTTTTGCCAAAACGGTGGGCTCCTCTGAACACACACATGCACACACAGATGTTCTCGAGCACAGCGAGGCAATTAGCTCCCGGGCGCCACTCCTTGGTCCCCTCTGCCCCACTTCGGCCTAGTCAGTCTGATAAACACAGATTATAAAATGAATGAATGGCATGGACACATGTGGGAGATAAATGCTAACAGCTGTTAGCGGGGACAAGACAGATATGCTCTTTTAATTTGGGTGGATAATTTAATCCCGTTTCCCTTGGCCCTTGGCCACTGTTGCAGTGGATGGAGGCTCATCGCTGGTCGTTTGTCAAGTCAGGGTCCTTGTCTTCCGATGTGCAGCATTTGTTTGCTGAGGTGAAAGATGTAAGATGGAGGATACAAGGAAAATGTTTTACTTATAGAAGGCTGAGCATGTCATGCAGTGTGCAGTTTGAGAGTGTATTTATGCATTTAAGATCAGATGCTTTCAGCTTATCCGTGTGTTTGAGCAGCAGAGATCGATCTTAAAAATTGTGTAATTTTAGTGAAAAGTATGATGCTTGAACGCCATGGCTAAACCATTTGTCATTCTTCAGTGACGTGCTAACGACCACCTGCCACCAAATTCTCCACTGCTGCTTCTGCTTCATAGCTGAAGAGTAGGCTGAGATGGGTTATGTGCATGGGAGCTGACTATCTGTCATCAGGGGAACGCTGGTAACATGTTAAGAATGATCCATTTTAGAGATCTCTAATATCCTGCCTCTGCCAAAAGAGACACCAAAGCCAAATCAGAGCTACACTAAAATTCTGAAAAAAAAAGGGCCAATTACTCACTGAGGATGGTGTCCTATTAGCGAGTTGGAAAAACTGGACACTGGGTGACGAATGGGCCACTGCAAATAAGCCCGAGGCTTTGGCAACCCGACTGCCTGAACGTTTTTAGGGCCAGATTTACTGAGCAGCTCTTTAGCGGAAGAACCTCTGCCCCAGATTTCTCTGGAGAAAATGACTTGGTTTTGTGTCCTGCATTTACATATAGGTTTCATTTATTGTTGTGGTTGCCTGGGAACCAGATGATATTTAAATCCCTCGTGTACATCTGCAAATGTAACTTGCATGCCTTGTCAGGGAGCCTTTCTGCACAAACAAAAAGCCAGATTCGGTAGGCTTACGCTGCAATTGCGTCTTCACAGGCTTGTCATCAAGTTGTTCAAAACCACCTCTGCACTACACAGGGTCATGCTTTTAGAAACAACACAACTTGATTACAAACAAGTGCTTTTTATATAACAGCAGTGTAGTTCTTCATTACGGCATCTCAAATTATACATCCTAATTGGAAATTATATCTTACAGAGAACATTTCAATGCTGTAGTTATGCTGAGTAAAACCTGGCTTCAGAAGCCGGGTCTCCATCCACGAATGTTTATGAAAATTCTGCATGGAACCACCAAGATAAATACAGAAATACTCATATACCCTCACTTGAGGTAGATATCTTGTGTATTTTGTGAGAGGACATGCACATAAACTATGCTGTGTACATATTTACTGAACAAATGCTTAAACGTGCATTAGATTTTCTTGGATTCTGTTGCTTCCAGACATAAGGCATCTGTTACCGATTACTAGCAGACGTTGTCAGAACATAGGGATGCATGATTTATCAGTGCATCATGTCATATCAATTGTTTTTTTTTTTTTTAAATAATTTATCTGTATTTGTCAAAACTGAGCATTTAATAACACATGCTCACTTGCCCTATTTATACATTTTGTCTGACCTTTAAAGACATCTCCCACTTGTTTAAAGAGTGTATATGCATTCACTGCTGGGTTCTCTGCTGCAGACAGATGCACAAGTTTTTTTTTTCTTTATGTCTAGTGGCCTGTCTGCCTGCCAAACCTGTGAACGAGTGTGTGTCTGAGTGCTCAGTTATGTAATGACTGCTATCGCCTAATACGAAGACGTTGGCTGCAGTTTAAATCATTATGTCTTGAATATCTGTGTACCGGACTTGACCTTGCTCAAATGTGTACTTAGAGTAATTGAATCACTGGCCCGGTCCCAGTGCTCAGAATATTTTGTATCCGCCATTATTTTACACACAACAAATTTGACAGGAGCAGCCAGGACAAAGTCATATTTTAGGAAGTCAAACATGCTTGTACTAATACTATCATCTGGAACTGCATGTATCGAGATTATCGTTTTACCTCTTGTTACAGTTCTTTGACCCAGAACAAAACATGTGGTATCTGTGCTACTTAATGCTCTGTTCATCTGCCTGGCTCATATCTATCATGTTTCCAATCTTGGATTATTATATATTGATGAAGGTAATGTCTGGAGCCGTTTTCCTGATGTGGCTTCTGTTCCTCGCTCCTGTTGAGTCATTTTTTTCCCCCTCGTCTCAGCATGTTCACATCTGTTCAGAAACAATATTACGTGACTCCACTGAGAAATCAGATACTTGTCGCAAGATTGCTTCTAAGTGCTTGCACTGTCCCTCTTCTCGAAAACCATAAAAAGCACCATGCAAATACAATGTAAGGATAATGCCGCTGAGCATAATGGTCGTACCGAGCGCTCTCTAGAAAGGCTAAGCTTGGCTTTGGGTTTCAGATTAGTGTAAACTCCATGTACTCATTACTGTGTGTCAATATTTACACTCGCACACAAAGCTAATTACATGTTGACCGTGTAATGCGATTTGCAAATTTGTTTTGAAATCCTCATCCTTTCCCTGCCCTCCATTTTCCTTCCTAGTCTTCCTTCTTGCTTTTGCAGCTGCACCTTGTGTGAGAGAGGGCCTCTCCAGTGCTGTTCCTGCTCCACTGTCTCTCTCTGGCTGGTAAACACAGACCAGCTCCTCTGGGAAATGAGAGGAAACAGACAGACAGGAACTCGGCCAGAGATGAGCACAACAGGCTTGGCAGCTGTTTCCATAGCAGCCACATTGTTGGGTTTTGAAATTTGAAAAGACAGCAGGACACTGGTTTGGGACGTCATTGTGAGCACTGCCTGTATCAGAAAGACACATTTTCCTGTTTCCATTATCAAGTTAGGGCCAGAACAGTGAGACCAGAGTCTGGTGAAGCACTGAAGCGTAGAACGTCCAAGTAACTGGACACCAGAAATTGCCAAAAAATTGAGTTGAAATTCTACTTAAACTTTAAATGAGAGACTTGTACATGACACAAATCAAGGAGATATATTTTCTCAAAATATTGAGATATCATTTTGAAGTTAGTCTCTAATTAATCTTAAAGGATTTCCCAATCGCCAACTTTATAGTGAATAAATTCTTCATTTATTTAAAAAAAAAAAAAGACTAAATAAAAAAAGCGTAATTTATACCTTGAAACAATTACCTGGTGGATTATTTATTTACTTATTTATACGTTGATCATTTACTTTCTTACTTTTATTTAGGCTATAATGTGTGCGATATAACTACCATTCAAAAGTTTGGGTTTGGTAAAATTTTTAATGTTGTCTCTTGTGCTTGCTACAGTACAGCAGTGATATTGTAAAATATTATTTACAATTTAAAATACCTATTTTCTATATTAATACATGTCAAATGTAATTTATTCCTGTGATGGCAAAGCTGAATTTTCAGTAGCCTTTACTCTACTCTTCGGTGTCACATGATCCTTCAGAGTAATGAACAGAAAGTTCAAAAGTTCAGAATTTATTTTAAATAGATTTTTTGTAACATTATAAGTACTCGTCACTTTAGATCAATCAGAAAAACAGAAAACATCCTATTTTATAATTTTCTTCACCTCCAAAATCCCAAGGTAAAGCTTGCAGTTGAGACTCAACTTGGATTTGAGACAAAACACTTGAAACACTTGACTTGTGAACATATCTGCTGGCCAAATATTTAGTTACATTTCTTTGCACTGAATAGCAAGCTTTTAGTCATCTTGGATTGTCGCTGCAGTCACCTAACCATCTTTGGTGAGAAAATACAAGCTAATAAAAATATTTGGCAGATTCGTTGTCTAGTGGGGGAGTGTAGGGATAAAAAGCATTCATTAGCTTTAGTTGTGGATAAATTTATCCCCTTTGACAGCTCCTGGCGGAACATTAGGGCCCTGATCAGGTTCATGACATAACTGAGACAGCTTTATTATGACAAGAACACTTGTGAGGTCAGGAACAGGAAATACGCACCCGTTGCTGTCCACTCCATCAAAACAACTAGCAATATCACTGAGCCTATTCTCTACAGACACATGGCCCATTTCTCCAAAATTCATTGAGTGAGCATGCATTTAATGCGAAACAAAGAGCAATGCTAATCATGCAAGATAACAACCAAACATTATCTCTGCACTGTACCCTTAGAGGCAGGATTACTTCACAGATGGATGCTACTACAAGCAAAGAAGTGAGAATTATGACACACTTGGCACCAAAGACCAGCAAGCTAGCATTGACTTGTATGTTTATAGAGTTATATATTTAAGTCTTGTCCAGTGAAAACTCTCTTTGAACACCAGCTAACTAAAATATTGCATATGATACTGGATTCTAGGCCAGGCCAATAATAGATCAGCCAATAAATTGACTGTTGTTGTCTACTTGTTCTTCTTTAGTTTTGCAGTCCTTTTAGGCTAGATCCATGCATGCCAGACTTCAGTGCCTCGTCCCATCAAAGCTTTTACTTGATAGGACACTTTCAATAATTTAGGATTGACAGTGAAAAGACAGTGTCTGCCGACTTCTCCATCTGCATCCAGCCGCACAAGGAGACTTTAAGTCTGACATGGTGCAGCTGCAGCTAATGAATACCTCCATTTAAAGATGGAAGAGGCGGCTTGGGTGCCAATCAGCCTTTGGGTGTGCTTGTATGGGGCTGCTGAGAGCTATTTCTGTGTACACAAACACTGCTTTTGCTTTTAAAGTATTGTGAGACTTCAGTAACAGAGGTCACAAAAGGGACAAAGAAGCTGTGAAGGAACAGAAAAGGCACTATGGCGTCTCTCAATAACTTCATCAGCACAGGATTGTAGAGGACATAATGCGACCTTGATCGTGTTCCCAAATGAACAAAGTCACTATTAACTCTTTGTGAACTCAGTGAAGAACACCTGATGAATTTGTAGGGGGGGAGAGGCGCACAGATGAAGTTGCTGTTGTGCTGTGTGTTACAATGTGAAGTCTGTGAGACGACAGTACGATTTGGTTAAACAAGCTTGGCATTTTAAAGATTATCGATTCATCTTTAACTATAACCAGACTGTATATTGTGATCTGGTTATCTGGCCATCCTTTTTTAAATTAATTTTTAATAATAATCTTTAAAAATATGTTTAGTTAGGACAAAAATGTATTGCTATGATTGTGGGAAATATATGTAAAATTTACATTACTGTATCTTTAATCTTGAAAGTAATATATACCAGGAGAAAGGTTTTTGTTTTTTTTTGCCAATATTGGATACTGTTTTATTGTTTTTTGATAATAGTTTTTTGCTTATTGTAAGTTTTAGACTATGTTTTAGCAATATGGCAAATATTTAACCCTTTAAGAGCACTTTCCCTTTGTACTGCACATATTAGACAGCAGAGCTATTTCTAATTCAAACTATAGGCTACTATACATAGAAAAAAAGTTTTCCATCCATATAAAAACGTTCATATATAATCTGTCATTCACAACATTTAATGTTTTAACTTTTCTTTTAGCATAGATTTAAATAGTTGGACATTATTGGGCATAATTAACAGAATACATAAACAATAATAAACACATCATTTTGTCTTCATCACAATTTCAGTATCAGTGTGTCTACCATTTACCATAATGAATGCATGCTCTTTACAAATCACACAAATCTTAAATCTTGCTTACAGATATGCAATAGATGATCACGCTCAGCAGAATGACAGAGCAATGAGACAAGCGCAAGAATGGGTAGAGTGGGTACAGGAGGACATGAATGAGTCCTCACCATAGATGTGCCAAATGGGGGATAATCCCACTGACAAAGGCAGTAAGACTGCAGGCTGGTAAGAGGCGAGCTGAGCCTCAGAAAACCTCTCTCCGTCTTCCTTTAACTGGATTTGCGGAGCGGGGCTGCTGTTTATCTGTGTACGGGGTTGGCTAATGGCCACTGGCTGGCGGCACTGGGGTAATCTAATCAGGATACAGCGATTTTCATTAAATCGCTCGGGTTGGATTATTCCCCGTCACAAGCCGATTGAAAGGGGACATTTTTAAATGGGGTTAACAGCTTGTTATAAGATTGGTGAGTCTAAGTAAGGGATACTAGTGATGGGGGGGCTCTATTGTGACGGACGCCAGGCTAATCTTCATTACTCAGTGCAAAGAGAATGCCACATGGGTGGGGGATACAACACATGGAGACAAAAGAGAACAAGAGGAAACAAAAGAGAGCTGGCCGTCAAGGAGCGAGTTGGAAGAGGGGGCTGAGTTGGAGGGCGTTTTGTTTCATAAGATGCACGGCCCTCTGGGTATTGTATAGAGATCTCCGGTTACATACCATACTGTAACAGGCAACAGACATGACTAATAGGCCAAGTTCTCCAAGGGAGTCAATTTCAGCTGCAGTCCCATTATCAGGCACCGGTAAAGGTCTATACCCCTAGGAGACATAAAGAGAGGGCTCTTTATTTCACCAAGAAAGTCTCTTATCTTGGTTGTGGCGACAAACACAGGAATGTATCTGAAGCACTATAAATGATTATGCCCATTAACTTGATATTTCACACAAATCCCTGCAAATGAGCTCCTACTGACCTCATATTAAACATAAAACTTCTTGAGGGAAGCTGTTTGGATTTAAGGCTCTTATTGCATTCATATATTCTTGTCTTGATCGATGTGTTTGTTATAATCATTAAGCATACTTGAGTGGAATAATGATTCACATTAGAGATCTGTCTTTCGGATCGACCTCTCACATCGGCACTTCTGTGCTGTGCATTACGAGTGGGAAGCCACATGGAGAGAAGATTAAAATTTCCCTGGTGTGACGACTCTGGCACTGGTGTGAAAGGGTCGTGTTCTCTCATTCTCAGTTATGTCATCACAAAGCAATAGTCCACATGACTTCAGATTGCAAGGACCTCGGGTTCACTGTGTCAGCTCTCTGACGTTGTCTGTCTCTCTCTGCAGGACGAGGCATCAGCCAGGGACCCAGCAGGTGCTCTCATTACGCCTGTCCCACTGTGGGCACTATCAGTCAGGCTTCCCTGCTTTCTAAGCTCTGCAGTGTGGCATAAAACCATGGGAAATTCACATCTAGACAAGGAATAGCAGGGGAGAAGTGAAGAGGCCAGTCTTATTCATTGACCACAGAGTCAGTGGTGGGGACTGTCTGATAAATGGCCTGATAAATGTCTTTGGTAAGTAAGAAAAAAAATAGCAGTGCTGCCAAAAACAGGCTGCATTGCAAAACCCTTGTATAAATGTAAAATGACTTTTCTGACAAAAAAAAATGGTATCAGAAACTTTTACTTACACATTAAATAACAATCTTTTACATGATGAAAAGGATATATGAGAAGGAATCTCATAAGTTGAAAATATTTGTGTATAATTATTGTAGGATATCGATACATATCAATATGAAATAAAATATATAAAGTATATAAAGCAAATATATAAAATATATAAAGCATGTAATTTTATCAGCCAAGTGTCAGTATTTACTTCTACACTACCGTTCAAACCTTTGGGGTCAGTATAATTTATTAATGTTTTTGAAAGAAGACTTTTTGATTTGATCAGAAATACAGCAAAACTGTAATACTGTGAAATATTATTACAGTTTAAAAGAACTGAAAATACATTTAAAAATGTCTTCTTTTTTTTCCTGTGGTGGCAAAGCTGAATTTTTAGCTTCTATTTCTCATTCAAATACACTGATATTTGCTCAAGGAACATTTCTTATTATTATCAATGTTGAAAACAATGACTTTTTTTTCAGGATTCTTTGATGAATAGAAACATTTATTTTGAATATCCTAATCTTTCTTAAATTATCTTTTGTAACAATGTAAACATCTTTATTGTTACTTTTGATCAGGTTATTGCATCCTTGTATAGATAGAGAAATTATGGAGAGCAATTTTATTTTAACGTCATGTTTTTATTATTAATTGTATTTTATATAATTACAGTTGCTTAAGCTTAGATGTTGTTGCAATAATATCTGAATAAAGAGCAATTGTAATCACAAAGTAAATAAGTAAAGTATTTACTATGATTTTGTTTTACAAACAGTTTACTTCATTTTAGCCATTTTCGGTTTCTAGTTTCGACCCAGTGTGTCCAGAATTTTCATTTTTGGCCAAGAATTTTTATTTAGGTGCATCACGCTGTTAAACCCACATGCTTTACCATGCTCGGTTGGCAGTGTATTCTCATGCTATATATAACCCTGGGTGATTCTTTGTAATAAACCACAGGATGTGAGCTGCAGGGAGAGTGCCACAGCATTGACGAGGAGCCCTAGTGGAGAGGAAACACTACATCTATCTGAGCTTCCCGTCCCATGCGAGTAGCACGCACGACGGCCCGGCCAGCCAGCTGAAAGAAATGGAAAAGGAAATTGCATAGATGGGATGCAGGGGTCCATGCCTTTCTGCAGATGCTACGACTGGAGCAGAGAGAAGTTACGTAACCCCGCTGGGCCTCCATCCTCTGGCTGCAATCCTGCCGATAAGCACACATAAAAAGATCGGCATGAACAAATTTTCTGGCTGGAGTCGGTGCGGACTAGTGCGGGCACGCAACCCTGAGGGGAATGGATATGGTAACCTGTCCAATCTCCAACTTAGCCCTGGATCCGGCCGCAGTGATGGACAAAGGCATTTATGATAACAGGAATTCAAGACCCCTCCCAACCCGGCAGCTGCCCCCACCAGGCTTTGTGCTGAGGGGATTTTTCACGCACGAAAGGCTCCAAAACAAAATGAAGAATGCAGATTAGCAAAGCCGCTTAAAAAATTAAACAACTTGCTCGAGCCTGTTCGCGAGGCTCACCTCCAAGAGATAGGAGAAGGCCGGTCGTTTCTGGTTTGTGTGATAACTGGCTGCAAGGATTTCCAGCCCAATTTCTCAGTGCCGGGATAGGCATCCAAGTTAATTGCCATCGCTCACTTAAGTGCACGTAAATGGCTTTTTCATCCCTGCATCTGTCCTCTTTATAATTATCCTGCAGTGTGGTAATTACACAGACTTCGCACAACTGGTATTTTATGGGACAACAAACTCCTTTGCTCTTTTCTAGTCTCTCTTCCTCTCGCTTTCATGCACCAGGAAGGTAAACATAAATCCTGTCTTTGAAAGCCCATCTCTGGGGATGTTTACGAAAATCACAGTATTGCTATTTGCTGGATGCTTCCGAAGTATGTAAGCCGGAGTGATGAGGATGTCGTCTGTCATGAGCGGAGAGTTAGAGCTTTGACGACTGCAGTAAAAATTGCAAAAGCAATCTCTCAGAGAGCCTACTACGACTTTGTTTCATGCTAGCAGCGAAATTGTCCTTTCCATCTAGATGTCTCATTACTGACACGTACGGGAGAATTTACAATGAAACAATAGCCTCGTGTAGCTTTTAAAACGCTGGCATCGATCATAGACACCTCGAATCAGATGTCTGCTTCAGCGATACCTCCTATGATCTGATACCGCTCCAGCATGTGCTCTGAATACGCAATGGCAAGCCGCCACTGCGTTGTGACGTCTCAATCCTCGCAGACTGTCCTGTTTTCTCCACGTGGCTATCAGCCCAGCTCATCTCTCTAACAACAGACACAAAGCCCTGCCATTCTGCCAGTCAGCCATAAATGGAGTGAGGTGGGAGGGAGCATTTGATCGTGAACTGATGCATAAAAGCTTTTTTGTGAAGAATGAAACAACAAACCGCAAGCAGGGGACGGGCGAGAATTTTTTTTGCCATGATAAAACAGTGTCTGGATGAAATCCCTCAGTGTGGTAGAAACTAGTTTTCTTGTTTTTATATTTATTCATTTTTTAAAATGGACTTTGCGAGCTGATTGCTTTAATGATATCACACTCGTTTTTAATTGATTATTTTTGTTTTAAAATTCATTATATTTATATATCACAATTTAAGGCAAGTTCAGGTTGTAAAATATCATGTGGTGGATATTTATGAATTAATTTATTTTTTCACTTTTTACTTGATGGGCCCACCACATGACATTTTAAAATGTTAACTTTCTTTAAAATGGTATAAAACCAAAAGTTTTCCAAAAATATGAAACCAACATGCATACAAAGAGCATATTTCTATGTGTTCCAAACTAGATTTTTCCTTTTCTTTATTGTGGACATGTTATTATATCTGATCCTAAGCTTTTCGTTTAGCGTTTTGTTTTTTCTTTCTTTTTTGGTTTTATCAGTGTCACAAAAAGTAGGCTCAGAAATCTCCAGCCTTATCACTTCCAGCGTCTATCGTTCATGCATGCAGACACGCACACAAAGACACCTACGCAAATCCAGCCCACACACTCCCAGCGAAAGAATGACCTCATCCCCCACCTCCTCCCTCCTCCCTCCTCCCTCCTCCCTGCACTCTGGAGCAGCTGGGCCGAGAGTGAGGTCACCTGAGACGGCGAGGTTCCACCCCTTCTGACTCACTCCCACAAAGCTTTTTACTGTGATGGCACTTTGAACCCAATTACCAACATCTGACAAGACTGCTACAGTGACATAAAAGGAAACCTAACTGGGACTTGATGAATGCCTTTGCAGTCTATTAATTCCTGACTACAATGAAAACTGTGGAGAGGGAGACCTTTGCCAAGTGCGCATGGTGTATATGGGCATTCGGAGTTGCACCTCTCCGGGACTGGCATGCTCGCCCAGGAGTTGGGGCTTTTGAAGCCACCGGGCTCGCAGACGGGGTGGGACGGCTGAACGGCAGGTGCCCCTGCTGCCGTCACACCTGTCTGCACCGCGGGGAGCCCCGTACGGGAGCTCCGGCAACACCTTGCCAAAATACCCCAACCCTTTGCTGATTATCACAAGGTCACGAACGCAATGACAGCATCGTTGCTAGGACGAGGTAGAAACTCTGAGATGGATCTCAGGCATTACCTCATCATTTTACTGGAATCTACAGTGCAGTTGAGCGCATTTAGCCCTTTGCATTTGACAAAGTGGGTGATCTCATCCTGAATACTGTAGCGCACAAGATGAGTCACAGGCACTCAAAATGTAGAATCGAGCTGCTGGCCAGTCTGAGGATCGCCTGAGGGGGGAGGGTACCGTAAGAGCGAGAGTGCCAGCGCGATGTGTTCACGTGTGCGCAGATGCCGGCTAGTCTCTGCTGGGTTTGCCCTGGTGCAGTGGCCCATGCCTAAAAGCACACACACATACGCTGCCTGCTCCACTGAACCTAAGAGGGTACAAGAGGTGCCCAGTAGGCATCTCTCATACTAAAGCAAATCTTTAAACAACCTTTCCGATCTGCACGCTCTATCCCGCCATACCTATGCGTACACACGCAAACTGGCACTTGCATACAGACAAGCCCCCATTCCAACAGAGCCGGGCTGTTCCCTCAGGTATTCCCGGCAACATTACAGATTAAAATAGCAGCCGACCCACATAGCTTACACTGGCTCAGCCTCCCCTTTGGAGAAGGCAGACTTTTTACGTTCTTGACTACAAACACCTCACAATCGCTGTCATTTTTGCACTCCTGTTTCACTGCGTTCGTACCAGATGGTGAGAGCGCTGTCATAGCTTCCAGGTGCTTTGAGAAAACAGTGCTAAAAGAACTCGGTAACACCACCGAAAACACTAACAAAAATGGATATTACAGCCATTTTTGTATAAATTATAATGAGATGATTAAGACTCGGGTGCAAATGGTGGAAAGTGGGTCTCTCTGTCTCCGTGCAAAACAAAGAAGGCTGAATGTTTCAGTGAGCAGGACAAATGCTCCAAGGTCGCTGGTCCTCAGCACATGACCTATTTAACTGAGCCATAACAAACTGGAAGGACTAAGAGCAGCACGTTTGCTCTGTCTCCTTCCCAAAAGCACTCAGCAGGACTCGCATTGCACAACCTTCAGGACGAAAGCGTAGTTTAGTGAGGATGTGGCGGGGAGGTTATTGTGTTTGTAGGGCAGCTCCAAATTAAGATATGCAAAGTTTCTGCTTCTTAAAAACATATCACACTTGTCAAGATGAGAAAGATTTTAATACAAGAGGAATTATAAGAGCAGTCGGGCAGTTTTTTTAAGACTAACACACCTTTATTGCAACATTTGGCATTATTTGTATGTATTGAGCTAATTATTTTGCAAGACATTGATGTAGTAAATGTAAGTATTTAATGAATACAGAATATATGAATTTAATGTAAACCCGTTTCCTCCTGTCCAAAAGTTCAAAAGTGAAGATGTGTTTTTTTAGGCCTTTATGCTCATCAAGGGTGCATTTATTTGATTAAAATTGCTTTATATTTTATTATATTTCAAAGCAAAGCTGAATTACTGCACTCTTCAGTGTTACATGATCTTTTAGAAATCATTCTAATATGCTGAAACTTTTATTATCATTGTTAAAAATCAGTTATTATCAGTTGCTTGTTTTTGTGGAAACTGATTCTGAGTATTTGCTATTAGTTTTAATCAGTGCAATGCATCCTTGTTGAATTAAAGTGTTAATTTAAAAAAAAAGAAAAAAATGAAAAGAAGAGCTTACCCCAAATGTTTGAATGGTAGTGTATATTTCCTAATTGCGACTCAGCATTCTCTGAATTGTCTTTATATGTCACAACACTATTTCGTACAATGTCATTTTGTTTCACTACTTTATATCTCATAATTTGACTTTTTGTTAACTTTATCTCACAGCCACCCATTTAAGCTTTTACTCTGCTTCTATAGGATTCAGCTTCATCTGAGTTTGATGAAAAATGGAGTGTGCCAGCGACAGTGAACAGGTGGGTCTCACAGCAGTGCAGCTCAGAGCCGCCTCAAGGAGAGACAGCAGTGCCTGCAGATCCTTAGCTAGAGCTATATCAGGTATACAGTATGGCACCTGGCACAATTTACAGAGGGTCTGGCCTGCCTAAAATAAAAGGCTTAAAATAAAGCTTACACAATATGGCGCTTGCACCAGCTTAGCAACCATCACCAGGGGCTGTAACCAGCGTAACTGTAACAGTACGGCTGTTGGGTTGATGAATGGAGAGGATGTTGGCAGTTGTCCATGTGGAGGGAGTGACTTTTGAGGTGCATGGGGAAGGAAAGGGGGGCCTGCGGGTTGTGGGGGGGGGGGGCTGATAGTGGAGAATCCCGTCGGTAAACAAGGGCTTGGTTTCCTCCACTGAACTGGCAGCGGATGGGGAGGAAGTGGTAACGCGCACTTACAAACTCGCTTTCTAGGAGGGGAACCGCAAACATTCTCTGTTTGTGCTTGATGGGGGCGGTCCTGCTTTCTGAACTGTGCTCAAAGTCAGCTCTCTAGTGTATTTGCGTCAAGCTTCTCTGCTTGCTCGAGCAAAGAGTCGGGCTTGTATGCTCTTCCACATCGCCAGGTTGGACACACACCGGTCCTGTGCCCGGTGCCAGGGGGGCATCTGCCCTTTTTATTTTCTCCCCATGTAATTACTGAGCAGAGCTGTTAGTTTGGTGGAGGGCTCTGCGAGGGTGATGTAGAGTACACCAACCCTGCCTGCACACCTCTCGACATAAGTGCCATACACCTGCTTTGACCTCTACATGAATAGATAGCATCACAGAGATGCGGTTTTACTGCTTTAGTATTTTAATATTATTCATTATTTTGCATAAAACATCTCAAGTACATAATATGATGATAGTTCCATGAATGTAATGAGATGCCTTCTATTTTGTGGTGTGCAGTGTATCTAGATACGCGTAGGTTCTTGTTTTGATTTTTGCATTGGAACAGCCCACATCATGCAAATTGTACGGTAATCATTGGCTGTGCTCTAAAAGGTCAGTGCGAATAGGGTCAAACTGGGTGAGAGAGCAAGAAAGAATGATCGAGAAGAGGAAAAGAATGAGTTACTGGAAATGAGCAAGTACAGTCAAACTGGAGGCTGGAGTGACGCCAGGTCATGTGGCCATCAGAGAGAGATGATATGCAAATGAGCACTTGCACACAGATGTTTGTATTTCTATCATGGTGGGAACTTTCTATTGACTGCTATTGTTTTTTTATATTGTACTAATGGCATTTTCTTTCCCATGACTTTACCCTCAGAATTTTGAATAGAACATTTTTAACCACTGTCCTGACACACACCACGCAAACAATATAGTTCAGTCCAATTTAAAAAGACAAACTGGGTATGATAGGTTCTCAAACTGTGAAGTATTTTATTTAAATTTTGATTTTCCATGTTTTATTTCAAATATCTGATTGCAACTTTAATGTCTTTTAGACTTAAGACTTCTGCATATCTCACAGTGGCCATGCTTGAATGTCTACCACATTTTTATTTCTGTGCATAAAAGAAAGCAGACAAAAACTGATTATTATTCTGTTTGCCCTAATAGTGAGTATGGGTTCTTTTTGAGTCAGAAAAACTGGATTTAGTGGTTTTGAGATTCATATCAATAATTAAGCCTTTTATACAAATGAGACACGTTTTAGCATGGAGTACATTGTTCCAAATTCATAATGTTTTATTAATAGATATCAGTATTGCAAAACGTCTACATGTTACTATTGTGGATGTGTTGTTTTAGATGCTGCTTCCATAGATCTGCAAAGGGCCAAACAAGTATGCTTTAGCTGGTAAATATGCTTACTGCAACAGTATGATTCATTTGAACTACAGGAATATTGATATTAATCAAAATATGATATTAATAAAAACCCAATTTTGTCCCTTTTCACTTTAGTTTTAATTCAAACAGCTCATTATCAGCAAGCCCAGCCAATGTGCATTAATTCACTCAATTTTACTTCAAGTTGTTTCAAGGTCACAAAACATACCCTAAAGGCATTTTATACCTGGTGGAAAAAGTACTTGTTGTTGGTCTTTGTGTTTAAATGGTCCTCGTGACCTGTCCTTATTCACTGTATGTCACCAACACCAAAACAAACAATGAGCTCACTACTCTTGTTTGGCAGCTTGACAACAGGTGTTGGGTGATTCAGACCTGAGCTTCCTGCCACTCTGAAACCCAATCTGAAATCACAATCTCCACTAGACAAAAGACTCCAAATTCCTCTAGAGGAAATGCATCGAATTGGATTTGCCAGTAGTGTTGCTACAACATCTGCATCCAAAACATGACAATTTGCTATTGATGGAAAGATATCTGGACACTAAGAACTGTGATGTGTACATGTGAGAGTAAACAGTGTATGTTTTAGTGCTGTGATGTCAAACAAGGTGACGTGGTTTGAATTTGTCTTTAGCTAGCTGAAAAATATGAACATTAGACAGACTAACAGCAGTCTTGGATTATGCGCATTTCCATCTGGACAGTGTCAGTGCAGGGAATTTCCAGAAGGCCAAAAGAGGATAGAAAGAGTGCAGGACCATCAGCGCCGCATCTCACGTCAAGAACACTTGAATAAACATGAGAGACATTCTTCACTTCCCTCCTCTGCCTTCCTCTCTGGCTCTTTTCCTCTCTCCATTTCTTTATTTTTACCTTGACATTCTGCAGGGCTACTTATAGCTGGTTAGGAATACACAAAATACCATATTTATTATTCAACAGCTCCTCAATCATTGCCCCTGAAAAGCTCTTGATCCCTACATAAAAAGACCACCTCCATCAGCAATCACTCACAGGCGTGGGGATAATTAGCACGTCGGCCCCTGTCTGCAAACTGAATCCGTGGATGAGGGTAGGTATATTCAGTTTAGCATGTACTACCACTGGGTCAAATAATCACAACCTTTTACCCCAGAAAGTATTGGTTCTATGCAAGTGTTTCCTGCAGAAATACCTAGAATGCATCTGTGGAATTCTGTGAATCAACTGCATGCTGTGAATCTTCTGCGGTTTCTTAGGCAGCATATGCACCCACACATTTTCTTGTGCCCACAGCTACGTATTGTAGGTGACACACTGTTAGACAAACAACAGACACCCTCAGTGAAGATAAGCATGGCCCATTAGTGCCTCAAAGCTTGCGTGGCCAGATCGAGAGTGAGATCACTTCCAGTGCTTACTGGAAACGGATAGGCTTTAACATAATCAGTGTATTGCTCAGCAATCAGTGTTTATAATAACATTCATTTTCATGATCTCATCATTAGTACACTATTTTTGGCTGTTGAGGTGATATATTTGGCTCAAACTTGAGGGAAACTACAGTGCTTCCTCGAAATGTACTCCCAAGCTTAATATTAAACTTTCATAGCTTATAATAGTGGTCTATTTCCTTTTTATCACTTTTGAACCCTAGTTTTCACACATATTTTATACCATAGTGTGTTTGCAAAGAAAACCTCAGTTTCTTCTATTGTGACATTTTTACAAGTCTTTGTAATTGAAAATCTTTCCATAATATCACTTTTTTCCCTTAATATTTAGGGCCTTTTTTCAAAAAAAACATTATTATATGTTTTTATATTTTTTCAGCCCTTGACGTTGTTGTAGGTTGTGTTCTCTGGAGATGCCAATTATCCTC
Organism: Tor tambroides; assembly: GCA_021397915.2. NCBI lineage: Eukaryota > Metazoa > Chordata > Actinopteri > Cypriniformes > Cyprinidae > Tor > Tor tambroides. The sequence continues at coordinate 1,473 of JAFVLL020013854.1, read as the reverse complement.
CAGTTTCTCATTTCACCAAACCTATGTTTGACTGTTCAAAAACCTACCAACTGCCAGTTTGATGCCGTCTTTGATCTACCTCTAGCGCTGAGAATAAATTATAGAGCAACTGCCAAATTTCATGGTGTACGATATTTGGTAAACAGAGCACATAGTGTATATGAGGGTGAGCTGGGGCTGTGCTTCAAATGCTAATGATCTTGTAAAGGCATTTCACTTTAATGTAGTAACTCAAAATCACAGAATAATAGTTAGTTCAGGTATTGCTTTTTTCTGTATAATTTCCACAGCTAGTTGTTATAGGTTGCCCAGACCTGTCATGCAATTTTGTGTTTACGGCTTTATTTTAACAAAGAATTCAACATGAAATTGACGTGTTGCTTCAGAAACAGCCTGTGTAAAGCCTTAGTATGAACTTAACAGGACTTAACACTCAGACGTAACAGGAGAATATGACTGAAAGGTCCCCACATCAAAGTGAGACCTGGTTCAGCCCTATACACGAAAGACTCTGCTGCACCCTCACTACTGCCTAATTACGGTCAGCTGTCTGGGGGCTGAGTGATCTGCTGTGTCTGGGGCTCTGCTTTTGCTGTAGTCACTAAGAATATTTATATGCGCAGTTAAATTTGAGCTACAGTGTATAGTGTTTTTTTTTTTTGTATTTAAGTAGTAGTTGTGTATCTGGCTTTGTCTATCAGTCAAAGTATACATGACTAGGAGTGTGCGATATTGAAAAAAAAAGATTCTCAATATTTTTGGGGATTTTTTCGATAACGATAATTAGACGATATTTTGCCGAGTGTGTTATTGTGCTGATATCTGTCTACCGTGGACAGCTGCAGTTTTTTATATTCTTCATATTCTGTGTGGTCCGTTCACATCAGTGATAGAAATGAATCTTTTTAGAGTTTAAATTAATTTTTACCTTTTATGGGCAATTTTACCTTTAATAAAGCCAATTTTTCTAAAAGTGTGCATCTTTTGAATCAAATTGTTACATTTAATCAGTCAATTAGAATAATAAGACATTTAGGCTGTTACCAAACAAATGAAACCAGTATCAACAAAATTAATCTTTGCAGAAGTTGCATCTGAAGTGGCATTTAGATGTATTTACACACTGTTTAATGCAGCTCAGAGGGACATGGAGTGCTTTAACCTGCAGTTACAAATGCATAATGTTTTAAACATAAAACATTGAATACTGATATTTGAAATTATTTTAAAATGAAAAGATACTTCGAATGTGAAATTAAAATCGCCAGTAGGTGGCAGCAAGTCACTGTTAACAAGTGAGTCAGTGCGACTGAACCGAATCGTTTAAACGGTTGATTCATTCAGGAACGAAACAACATTGTCCTGTTGCTCAGAGACACAAAACAGTGCTGTAGCTGTTTGGAATTATTTTTTGTTGGCGAAATGGAGCAAAAACAGGCAATATGGTGTCTAAAACGTAAGTCTCTTAATATT
>JAFVLL020013852.1:0-78177 GCA_021397915.2 Tor tambroides | reverse complement strand
TAATTTTCATTTATTTCTGTCCTCAACCCAGATTACCACTTTGTCACCAGAGAGAAGATGCAAGAGGGAATTGACAATGGCGAATTCATTGAGAATGCAGAGTTTTCTGGGAACATGTATGGAACCAGGTACATTTTATTTGTAAACTGACATCTGGTATCTGATGCCATTATCCTCTTAATTCAACACAGAGGTACTTTGCCGCTATTTCTTCGTCTTCATACCGATGCCCAAAAGTAATGATTTTGAAGTAGCTGAGATTGTCCAAAAGATTGTACATAATTGTCAATAACAACAAAAAATGTAAATGTTATTGCTCATCAAATTTACTATCACTTGCAGCAAATCATCCATAGAAGACGTTCAGGCACAAAACCTCATCTGCATCTTGGATGTTGACATACAAGGAGTGAAAAACATTAAAAAGACTGATCTGAACCCCATATATATCTCCATCCAGCCACCTTCAATGGAGATCCTGGTAAGTTGATAGAAATGTTCTTAGTTTCATACTTATATAGCATTTAAATTGTGATAAGATACAGGAAAACGGTTTATTTTCCTACAGGAAAAGCGTCTTAGAGACAGACAAACAGAGACAGAGGACAGTCTACAGAAGCGTCTGGAGGCAGCGAGGATTGACATGGAGCTCAGTAAGTGACACTTTCAGTAAGTCAGTTGTGCTTGAGAGAAAACCTTTATTCCCTTGTCATTTTCTCCTCTGTAGGTAAGGAACCTGGAGTTTTTGATATGGTAATCATTAATGATGACCTGGAAGAAGCCTATGAGAAACTCAAAAGTGTTCTTATTGAGGTAAAACTATTTTATCTCTGTAAAAAGATTGCATAGTTTTTATTAATTTCATAAATAAATAAATAACACAGAGGTATTTTTTTTCCAACAGGAAATTGAGAAGGTGCAAGATGCCAAGAAATAGGAAAGGATAAACTGAACTTTTGACCTTTCTGCCCGACAACACAGGACATGAAGCCTTTTTCCAGCCTTGTATGGTGCAATCATGGTGTTGGTTCTCATGTCAGACTCTAAAAACTCTATTCACTGAAATGGCTAATCAAGACAGGTGCTGTGTTCAAAGGAGTGTGCTATAGAGCTTTTCTCTGTGTATGTGAGAGAAAATCTATGCTTATAACATCTGACTTTCAGTTAAAGACTCTTCTCCATTAATCTCGAGCATGTTTGCACCTTGAATAATGAAGGGAGAAAAGAAAACTAACAAAAATGAGTTCAGTAACTATTAGTGATGAATAGTTTGTTTACTATCAGCATATTAGTTCTACAATAGAGAAATGATTGTTTTCAATATGTGATCTTCGTAGAGAGCTAAGCTATACAGCATGTTTGATTCTCAGTTAGCCTTCTTCAAAATTTTTGAATGTATTCAGCTGAATGGTTAGTTTGAGTTGCACCTTCATGTTTCTAAATTTGTGTTGAAAATAAAATACTGTCATTTTGGGTTAGCGGAACTACAGCTACATTAAAGCATTTCTCCATTAACGTTTTTCTAATTCTCTTTTCTCTTTTCTTTAATGTCACAGTGAAAGTCAAGTGAAATAAAGTTAATAATCTTCTAATTGATTGTGTTATAAATAAATATAACATTATAATGTGCAAAGAAATACAACATAGAAATAACAAGAATCACATTTTGACGCCTCTGACATCAGATATTCCCAAACGCACACCGTAAGCGTCGGTAACCATGGCCACTGCAAACATTGGCGGAAGTGAAGGTGAGAAACATGCCGTGGTTACTAAATAAGCTGTTAGATGGTAAACAAATATGATATACATTATAAAACTGTTAGGGTTAATGTAAGATTTTCAAAACGAAATAAATGGGAAACAACCACAATCTGACGAAAGCTGTTTATTACTGTAAACAAAACATTTAACGTTACTGGCAAAGTAATTACGTTCGCGTCTTTCTACCTACGGAGAAACTGACAATGTGAGATATCTGAGGTTTTTGGTGAAATTCTTCGTTAATTGTCCGTTTTTATGTCCAGACAGTAACTGAGCTTATCTAAATGAACATTTAGTCACAAGCACTGTATCTCATAATGTATGACATTTTGAGGGACAAAATGTTGTATCTGTTATTTCATACATCTGAATCTATTAAATATATCTAAAATCTTTGTTCTGGATCTATTAATGACAATCTCTGCTGGACAACACTATATATTTGTACGTTTGCTGGTATTGTTCATTGTCTCCCACAGTCTGTGAAATGATTGAGTCATGTCTGGCAGCAGTAAGGAGCAGGCCTCCATCAGTCAGGTGATGTGTTTCCTCAATGAGTGGGATCAGGGCAGTAAGACGGTGCGCAGTCGAATGCTAAGTGACTTTCTGGCCAAGAACACAGGAAAGACTTGTCCTGAACTGGAGCTTGAGTTTGCACAAGTTGCCAGCCTGTTCCTTGCTCGCCTCACTGCCTGGATAAGACTAACGTATCCACACTTATGGTCATGCTTTATCTATCTGCACTCCAAAAAATGAGATACATTCTGAATATCTGACTAAAACTTCAACAAGTTCACCTTAGAAATATCAATTGTGGCATGTATGCCTCCTTACATTATTTGTTTCCAGCTATATGTTTGGAATGTGTCTAGACCTTCAGCTGAGAGCAGTGGGGGCTTTCCTCTCTGCCAACAGCAGGTAAAAGACAAAATAAATGCTGTGAATATAATTTTATTACTAGATGTCAAGCATGCAAGGTCTCCCTAACAGAAACACTGTCTATCCTAACATGGTTTCATTTTGTTTGTTTGCATAATCAGTCATCAGTACATGACTGAGTTTCTGGAGGTGGGTGGAGTGCTTACCCTACTTGAGATTCTAGGACAAGACAAACTCAAAGAAGGGGATAAAACCGAGGCTCTTCGCCTGCTCCAGACCATCTCCAACACGGGCCAAAAATATAAAGAGCTTATCTGTGAAAGCTACGGTACTTACACAGCACAACCGCACAACAAACTACCAATCAAGAAGTGAAACAGCTCCAGCTCATTTTTCAGTGATGTATTATGAAATTAGATTTTGCAACATTTCCATGAAATATTATGAGGTTAAAACCTTGCATGATCCAATCTGGATCCATTTTGAAGGTTGGGGATTTTGACAGGCAAGTATTGACAACTTTATATACACACACTCATGAACTGATTTCAGCTCTCGCATCTGTTCTTCTTTGATTGACGTGTGAAGGCCGTAGCTGAATGTTTGGCCAAATCTGAGACAGAGGGGACTCAGGAGACCGCCACCGCCCGGCTAGAATCTTTGGCTCATGGAAATCCCAAATACCAGAATCAGGTGTACAAGGGCTTGATTGCCCTGGTGACCTGCACCTCACCAAGAGCACAGCAGCTTGTTTTACAGATCCTACGGATAGTTCAGGTACAATAGTGATGCAGGATGACAATCAGCACCAGAGAAATCTTTAATTGTTTAAAAAAATCTATACTACTGTATATGCATTTAAGTTTTTATTAAAGTAACTAACTTTTTTTGTATAAAACATCAAGATTTTAAATTAATTTATACCGGAAAAAGTATATATTGTATGTGCTATAACTGGTCACCATTTTATATTGTAGCTATTTTGCAGCTGACTTTAATTGTCTTGCAATGTGACAAATTCATTTTTAAAAGTACAAATAGTCTCTCTAATAATATGAGCTCATGAAAACTGCATTCATAATAAATAAAAATGGTTTTAAAATAGTTTTAAATAATATTAATGGGACGTCACACTGCTGTGATTGCATCAACTGGCCATTTTTGTAATTTTTATACATTTTTATAATTTATAAAATGTGTAAAAATATTTGTATTTTTTCTTTTGTTTCATCCAGCCCATTGTAAAAGCAGCCCATCTCAGCATAGTGGAACCCTTATTGAACCTGCTGAGGTCCCTACATTTAGAAGTGCAATATGAAGGCAAGTGTTCATTTCAAATATGACATTATTTGTTGTTTACCCTACTATGAATCCCACTGTTTCATTTGCACTTTTATTTTAACTTCCAGCAATAGAACTGATAACAGAGCTCATGCAATCAGAGGTTAGACCGGCTCTGCTCAGGGGTCTGGTGGCTTTTCTCAAACAAACTAAAGAGAGAAATCCCAAACACAAGATCCTGGAGGGTATGATCTGTAGCTCATTTTCTTTCAATTTAAGCAAGGCATAAAAGTTGTGTAACTGCCAAGGTATTTGTTGTGTGCAACTGAAACAGTGGTTCTCCAATAACAATACTGCTTTGCATTATGATCACGTTGCAGCGTGGAGACGTCCTTAATTCAACCTCTCAATTGCTACCTTTGTATTTTAATTTGGAGCAGATGTAGATGAGATGAGAAACAAACATGGATTGTGGCTTGAATTAGCATCTTTCTCAGTTATTGATTTGTCTGACACAAGAGTCATAAACAATTAAATTGTTTTGTTAGATCCAGAGGTGGCCAAAATGACTGATTCACTCCCTGTGCTTCTCCAGCAAGCAGCTTCTGCAAAAACCATCAGGTACTTCAAACAATGGATACATTCAAGACATACTGCATGGAAAACATTATAAAAGACAGGCTGATCTGTGTGTTTATTATGTATGATATATTGACATGATGTTACAGGATTCTGGCACAGAGAAGTGAAGAGATATCCAAAGAGCTGCTTTCTCTCAGAGTGATCCATCACTTACTGTACGCAATGGGGAACCAGGAACATGCAGATGCCCAGAGACAAGCCAGCTTGGCTTTGGAGGTACAATTAAAACTACCTCCTATCCACACTCACTGATTCTGCATCAGCCATAAGTAAATGCAATACTGGACAAGCAATAGACCAATGTGAATCTGATATTAATCTGTAATGTGTTTAGCATTTTGTGCGCATGTATCCAGTGGTGGAAGAGCATGTATGCAGAGCTATGGGCACCAGACTGTTTGAGTCTTTTATGGTGAGGTCTTGTGGTGGTATATATATATATATATATATATTGCGTATATATATAATTTATTTATATCTCAATAAAAACATCAGTAGTCAATATACTGTAAAGTTATCTTTAAAGTGTGTGTTTGTCTGCATGCTGTTTACAGCACAATGCTGATGCCCTACATTTGAACATGGATGACATTCAAGCTGACATTTTACACTCAAATAAAGTGAACATTTCTTGTGGTGAGTTGACAAATCTAGAGAGACAGGCTAGGTTGTATGTTTTTGTCTTTATTTGAAAGAAACCAGTGCTTAATTTGGCTTTTGAAAATTATTTTATAGTACAATGTCCTTTCATTTTCCCTTTATTTTTCTACAGTTCTTGAGGAACCGAATTCAGATTCTTGAACACAGCTTGAAACAAACCTTTTTTTGGTAATTTCTTCTTGTTGGTGATATTTTTACACATAAAATAATAAAAGTAATTTCAAAGAACTGTCTTCTATATTTCTTTGGTTCAATGTAATATGGATGCACTAGAAAACTCAAGCATTAAATTATTAAATAGATTGTAATGTCTGTGTGATGTAAGTTAAGCATCATAACAAAGTATGCAAATTGTAGTGTGCACATAGATAGATAGATAGATAGATAGATAGATAGATAGATAGATAGATAGATACTGTAACTGAATACTGTAGTAGTTTACCAGGCCTAGAAAGGTTGAAGATTTCTCCTTATTCAGCCTACAGGTGCTGGTCATATAATTAGAATATCATCAAAAAGTTGATTTATTTCACTAATTCCATTCAAAAAGTGAAACTTGTATAATGTATACATTCATTCCACACAGACTGATATATTTCAAGTGTTTATTTCTTTTAATTTCGATGATTATAACTGACAACTAATGAAAACCCCAAATTCAGTATCTCAGAAAATTAGAATATTGTGAAAAGGTTCAATACAAATACACCTGGTGCCACACTCTAATCAGCTAATTAACTCAAAACACCTGCAAAGACCTTTAAATGGTCTCTCAGTCTAGTTCTGTAGGCTACACAATCATGGGGAAGACTGCTGACTTGACAGTTGTCCAAAAGACGACCACTGACACCTTGCACAAGGAGGGCAAGCCACAAAAGGTCATTGCAAAAGAGGCTGGCTGTTCACAGAGCTTCCAGTTCAAGCACATTAATAGAGAGGCGAAGGAAGGAAAAGATGTGGTAGAAAAAGTGTACAAGCAATAGGGATAACTGGCATTCTGAAAGGATTAGAAACAAACCCATTCAAATGATGGGGAGATTCACAAAGAGTGGGACTGCAGCTGGAGTCAGTGTTTCAAGAACCACTACGCACAGACGTATGCAAGACATGGGTTTCAGCTGTCGCATTCCTTGTGTCAAGCCACTCTTGAACAACAGACAGCGCTGTAGCTGCCTCGCCTGGGCTAAAAGACAAAAAGGACTGGACTGCTGTTGAGTGGTCCAAAGTGTTCTCTGATGAAAAGATTTTTGCATTTCCTTTGAAATCAGGGTCCCAGAGTCTGGAGGAAGAGAGGAGAGGTACAGAATCCACGTTGCTTGAGGTCCAGTGTAAAGTTTCCACAGTCATTGATGGTTTGAGGTGCCATGTCATCTGCTGGTGTTGGTCCACTGTGTTTTCTGGAGGTCCAAGGTCAACATAGCCGTATACTCAGGAAGTTTTAGAGCACTTCATGCTTCCTGCTGCTGACCAACTTTATGGAGATGCAGATTTCATTCCAACAGGACTTCGTGACCTGGCACACAATGCCAAAGCTACCAGTATCTGGTTTAAGGGACCATGGTATCCCTGTTCTTGCACTGGCCAGCAAACTCGGTTTATCTAATCCCATTGAAATTCTATGTGTACAGAAGAGGAAGATGCGACATGCCAGACCCAACAATGCAGAAGAGCTGAAGGGCCACTATCAGAGCAACCTGGGCTCTCATAACACCTGAGCAGTGCCACAGACTGATCGACTCCACACGCCGCATTGCTGCAGTAATTCAGGCAAAAGGAGCCCCTACTAAGTATTGAGTGCTGTACATGCTCATACTTTTCATGTTCATACTTTTCAGTTAGCCAAGATTTCTAAAAATCCTTTCTTTGTATTGGTCTTAAGTAATATTCTAATTTTCTGAGATACTGAATTTGGGGTTTTCATTAGTTGTCAGTTATAATCATCAAAATTAAAAGAAATAAACACTTGAAATATATCAGTCTGTGTGGAATGAATGTATACATTATACAAGTTTCACTTTTTGAATGGAATTAGTGAAATAAATCAACTTTTTGATGATATTCTAATTATATGACCAGCACCTGTATACCATGGCCTATACAGGCTCTTGACCACGACACCTGTGTTTACATATGCAGTGACGAGGCGTTCCAAAGTCAGCTATTGGTTCAAGCACGCCCCGCCTTCCAGGAAGCGAAATAGAAGGCGGGAGCGGTACTGATGCATGTTGTGAAAACGTTCGTTCGAAAATTCGTTCCTTACTGTATTACTAACAGTAGTACTTTGTACATGTCGTTTTTAAAATATGATTTTTAACGCTCTAATATTTCATTCGTTTTAATTTTTCTATAATAGCGACCATGTGCAGATAGGTGTGCTTGATTTTAATCGAAAGTTTTAAGGGAGTTTTAAGTGGCCCACAGATTGTTTATGAATTAGTGAAAGTTTGGTTTAGCACTATGAGCAAGTTAAGATCTGCAGTGCAGAGGGGGAAGAGACTGGCTCTAGAAAACACAGAGGCGATTAAATCCAGCAATACGAAGAAATCAAAGCCTGCTATTAAAGAAGGTAAGCGGTTCTCTGTGTGCAACTGAGAGACGTTATACTTCAAGGCAACTCGATGTTTGCCTTTAAAATGTTATAATGCTTGACTTTGTATTTGTTTCTTTATTCCCACCAGAGGAACCATCTGAAACTGAACCTTCATCATACCACTTTTTCCATGATCCAACTGAAATCTCTCTTTTCCGCTCTCACCTTCTGCAGTGGTATGATCAGAATAAGAGAGAGCTTCCCTGGAGGACACTGGTAAAGGCATCCGATGTTCGTAATTAGTAAATAGCCTAATCTAGCAGACTGTACATAGTTTTTGTCACGTCACCTTGCTTTTTGGCCCCATCATATACAGCTGCCTCAGAGATGCTCGTGAGAAGTGATGAGCATTTCTATGCTTTTCTTTCTTTCTTTTTTTGCATATTAAAGCTCATTTAATGCATTGCAGGAAGAAAATGTTTTATTGTAAGCCTGAAAATGTGTATCATACATACTAGTGAATTTTCTGTATAAGACCATTTAAATGATTTAGTTAAAGATTAGCAGTGAATTATTAAATTAAGCATTTTCCCCACAATGTTGGGTGTGGGGTGAAGTGTGTTAGATGCTTGAGGGTTGTATCTGTGGCTTAACTGTTGACTCAAAATGAAGGAAATACTATTACAAACTCTATTACAAAATTCAAAAGACTTTAAAATTAGGTCACTCTTTTTTGTTGTTTTTGTTTTTGTGTTGTAATCCATACAGGCTATGACAGAACCAGATGTTAATATCAGGACATATGGAGGTATGAAAAAAGTGTTTTAATGTCATGATGATCATAACCTAAACCCCTTTTTTAAATTTATGTATGTATTTATTAAAATGTATTTATTTAATACAATTTTTTTCCCTCATGCTGTTCTCAGTGTGGGTCTCAGAGATCATGCTACAGCAGACTCAAGTTGCTACAGTGATAGACTACTATAACCGATGGATGAAGGTAAGTTAGCTGTCTGACTTCTCTCACAGTACCTCTGGAATACCACATTTTATGCTGTTTCTGTGTCTTTATTTTCAGAGATGGCCGACTGTGGAAAAACTTGGTGCAGCTACACTGGAGGTAATAGTTAAATCCATAGAAATACACAAAATAAACAAACACAGACATGGTGAGCATCTGACAGCGGTGCATTATTGTCTTCCTGCAGGAAGTGAACCAAATGTGGGCGGGTCTTGGATACTACTCTCGAGGACGCAGGCTGCATGAAGGTGCTCAGAAAGTAGGTTTAAACATAATAATGCAGAATTTCAATAAGATTTAGGTGTTTGCTTTCATATATTTATGTAATCTGATCATATTTAAAAAGATGTTGATCGTAACAATAGGTAGTATCAGAACTGGATGGACAGATGCCAAAGACCACAGCTGGACTACTGAAGCAGCTGCCTGGGGTTGGGCGTTACACCGCTGGGGCGATCAGTTCAATAGCACTTGGACAGGTAACTTGATACATTTGATTTAGACCATGTTCTTAAAGAAATGGTTGCAAACCAAAAAAATGCTGAAATTTACTCCCCCTCAGGCCATCCAAGATGTAGATGAGTTTGATGAGAAATTTAGCATTGCTCACCAATGGCTCCTTTGCAATAAATGGGTGCCGTCAGAATGAGAGTCCAAACAGCTGATAAAACATCACAAAAATCCACAAGAGATTCACACAACTCCAGTCCATTAATGAACATCTTGTGAAGTGAAAAGCTGCATGTTTGTAAGAAACAAATCCATCAAGAAGATATTTTTTAACTTCAAGCTGTCCCTTCTGGGCAAAATACCAGCCCATAATCAATAATAACGTAAGACAAAATAATAAGTCCATCCACTGTTGTCCTCTCACATAATAAACCACATATTTGTTTAGAACTGTTCTGTTTTCACTTGTAAAAAGTGCTTCATTTGTGCATATTTTTCTCCTGATTCAGATGACTTTTTCACTGGAGAAAACAATATTATGTATACAGGACTTGTATTTTAGCTGGAAGCAACAGTTTTAAGTTAAAAAGCATCTTAATGATGGGTTTGTTTCTTACAAACAGCTTTTTTCTTCACAAGGCATTAATTGATGGACTGGATTTGTGTGGATTACTTTTGAATTATTGTAATGTTTTTATCTGTTGTTTGAACTCATTCTGACGGCACCCAGAGGATCTATTGGTGAGTAACTTATATACTGATAAATAAAAAAACAACTCATTTATATCTTGAATGGCCTATCTTTGGGTGAGCTACTCCTTTAATAGAATTAATTTACTTGTGTGATCCACTGAAAATGCAGTGTAGATGAATTTGGACAGCATTGTATTGTCGGGGTATTAAACACTGAATATTTAGCAGTAAATGCTGTTTATTTATGTTACAATGGTGTTTCTTGTTCTCCAGATGACAGGTGCAGTTGATGGAAATGTCATTCGAGTTCTGTGTCGCGTTCGAGCCATAGGAGCAGACAGCACCAGTCCTGCTGTTACAGATGCTTTGTGGTACTAAAAGATCCATCAAGTTGATGTACTGTTAAGCAAATCTAGATCTAAGATGTAAAATGTTGGCTTTAATTGGTCTATTTATTGGACTGTTTCAGGAAAATTGCTGACACACTTGTTGACCCAGAGAAACCCGGAGACTTTAATCAGGCTATGATGGAATTAGGGGCCAGAGTCTGCACCCCGAAATCCCCTCTGTGCAGCCAGTGTCCCGTTCAAACCCACTGTCATGCCTTTAGGAAGGTACTGCTAAGCAGCTCTCACCAAAACACTTAAAAAAACTTGTAAAACTATCAAATGACCTTTTGTATGTCAGATTTTATGTCTTTTATACTGTAGGTGAGCATTAAACAAGAGACTGACTCCAAAAGACTTCTAAGTAAACTTCTCAAAACTCAGCAACTCAGTTCCTGACATAGAGAATTGTTGTAAGTTGTAAATTCTTCTGTTGAAGACAGAATATTCTCTTTTTATTCATACATCAGATCTACAAATCAAAAGCAGTTTCTGATGTATGTTCACATTCCCTGACAGTGGCTGCTGGCAGCTGTGACTTGTGTCTATCGGAGGACTGGGACCCTCAGCTGGGGGTGCAGAATTATCCAAGAAAGCCTGTTAAAAAGACTCCACGTGTGGAGCAAACCCTAACCTGTATAGTGGAACGTCAGCGAGCCGGAGAGGAGATGGAGTATCTGCTCACTCAGAGACCAAGCAAGGGTGAAACAATAGTTTTGACTGGGTGAATGAGAAAATGATGAACAAGATCTAAAAATATCATGAAGAATCTGATTTTGGATTACATGGATGTGTTGCAGGACTCTTGGCAGGGATGTGGGAGCTACCCAGCATGCTCTTGGAGGCTGACGTCTCTGAGAAGAAATATAAAGGCTTGATATGTGACATGATGCAAAAACTGCTGGAAAAATCTCTAGACGCTAACTCAGTGCAGTTTGTGGGAGAGGTGGGTGTTTTCCTCAAAACATATCATCTTGGGTTTAGAATAATCCAAATTTACTTAATATTTGATTTGCGATATTTATCTTCGGCGATGATAAAATGCATACAATGCGCATGTATTTGATATTCATCTATGTCTTTCATGTTCTCTGTCAGGTGGTGCATATTTTCTCCCACATTCATCAAACCTATATAGTCTTTTCTGTGCGTGTGTCTGACTTGTCAGAAGCAGAGCAAGAGCAGAAAACCTGCTGGCTAACTAAATCTGCTCTGCAGGGGGCGGCTGTATCCACTGGGGTTAAAAAGGTAATATATATTTTCATGGGTGTCACAGCAAGACCAAACTAAAAGTATTAAAAATTTGTTGTGTGTACAAAAAGTCTTGTGTGTATAAGATATGCATATTTTTGAAAAGACTTTTTTATACAATGTTGTTACTGTCATCCACATGTATGTAAAAGTCTTGTATCTTCAATTACACAGATTATGAAGCTCTATGAATCTTCAAGCAAGGTGGACAGCAAGGTCAGTTTTCCTGAGCTTGCATGTGCTTCATATCTACACTGTTTGGTATTTTTGATATTAAAATGATGGTCTTGCCCTATTCTGACATTTTCACACTCTTTCAGGAAAAGAAGAGAAAACCCAACTTTGGGAAATGCTCAAACAAAATAAAAAAGCCTAAGGGTTCTGCTACTAATGAAGGACCCAAGCAACTCTGCCTCAGTAAATTCTTTTCTACCTCTAAGACTACGGCCAAAAACCAAAACTGTTGACAAAAGCCTGTGTGTATAATAAGGTTTATGATTTTTGATATGGTCAATATGTAGCCATCATTGTAAATTTACTATTATGTCAAGACAGTCACATGTAATAACACATATTACCTACAGCTGTAATGTTTTATTTTTAGAGGGATAGTTCTTTGAGATGTTTTTTTTTTTAAATAATGAATGCATAATAAACCCTGATTTAAAAAAAAAAGTCCAGATTTTTTAAATAAATCTGACCTGACTTCATAACACATTTACATAATTATCTAAAAAAAACTGTTTATTTTTTTTTATTTTTTATTTTTTTAAATGAAGCATACTTTTGATTTTACAGCATTCAGCCAGACAGATAAATTAAATTACATGCTCATGTTCATTTATTTCTCTGCGCCCTGCTTGCCCTTCCCTCTCTGATACTAGGGTGTCAAAATAAGTGTCATGGGTATATTTTTTAACAAACCAGATTATTTCTAATATAACACATATGTAGGAAAATACTTAATAGTTTCAAAACTGGAACGTAAATTTATCCTTTGGTCTGTTTGTTTAAATTTCAGATTAATGCGTCTGTTTTCTCGGTTGCAGTGGGACTTTTAACTGTGAAAAGTGAGTTATGAAAACTGGGTGCAGTCCAAAGTTTTTCTTCTAACAGTTCTGTGCACTTCTGCATAACAACTGATAACACCATGTTTCCCATGTTACTCAAATAATTTTGTGTGAAGTTCAAAGTTCCTCTCTGACTGTGCGACTGACTGAACTCTTCCACATAGTGCGATACATTGTACTTTTCCTCAGGTAAGTTCACCGGTAAATTGTTGATTGCAAAGTTTTGTCAAAATGTCAAATAGTCCATATCCGGATAATAAGATAATTGCAGTCAGAAAATAAAAACAGCCCATGTACGTTACATTTCTTGTCAGTTGTCATTCAAATTAATTTGCAGTAATTACAAGAACAGCCTGCATAGGGAGAAGGTATCACTCAAGGACAAGACCTCAAATCACTGTGGCAAAATCTTCCATAACAAGGTATACAACTCTTCGCATTAGATCTTACTAAGAATACACAAACACGGGAGATGTATTATGTGGTTATAATAACTATTCTTTTTACGTGTTTTAATCTATTTTACTGAATGCTAGTCTAGTCTTTTTTAATAATAAAGCATAGTCCTCTATGGAATCAGCATGGCAGAGAGTGGAATCCATGCACCACTGGATTCTGGAGAATGGGGGTATGATTTTATTTTATTTTTTTCATATTTTATAAGCATGATTTATTTTACACTTTGCATTTTACTGTACTATCTATATGGAGTAGTAAATGTATAATATCAGTATATAAAAACGTCACATCACAAAATATGTATATATTAATCAGTAGAATACACTGTTATGCAAAACTCTTTTTGTTTTCTGTCATGGTATTTCAGATAAGCGGACGGACCCATGGCTTCTAGTTTACTCTCCTGTGCCGATCATCTGTATATTTTTGTGCTATCTTGGTATTATATGGATTGGACCCATGCTTATGAAACACAAGGAACCAATGAACCTAAAAGCTGTGCTTATTGTGTACAACTTTGCCATGGTCGGTTTGTCCATTTATATGTTCCGTGAGGTACATTATACTCTAGTTCAGTCCAATACAAGTGCAAATTATTTCAAGGTCTTGAGTTAAAATAACCTAGTCATCAAATCTGAAATCTGTTTTTCTTTCCATAGTTCTTGGTCACATCTTGGCTGGCAAACTACAGTTATCTGTGTCAACCTGTGGACTACAGCCCCAGTCCACTAGGAATGAGGGTGATTACATCTCTCTCACTTTCTGTTTAGCTGCCTAGTGTTCTTTACTAATAATCAGTAATTCCTGTTTTCCAAATCATAATCAAATTTACCTATGATGTTATCATTATTTTTTAGATTCCAATAAAGTTGCATTGGTTTCCTAAATATTACTGTACCTTTTTAGATGGCCAGTGTATGCTGGTGGTTCTTCTTCTCTAAAGTCATTGAGCTTAGTGATACAGTAAGTTTAACTCATTTAACAAATATGATTATTGTAGATGTTTACACCTGTTGTAGACATGCAGTTCAAATAAAGATGCTTTCCCTCCCAACTTCCTCATTCAGGTCTTTTTTATCCTAAGAAAAAAGAACAGCCAGCTCACTTTTCTACATGTGTATCATCATGGAACTATGATCTTCAACTGGTGGGCAGGAGTTAAATTTGTGGCGGGAGGTCAATGTAAGACAAAAAACATTAAACAATTAATATACATTCATGCAAAAAACACTGATCTAATAAACTGAAAATGTTAACATTCTAGTATTTTAAAACCAGAATTCGCTTCAATGGCCTATGATTTCAGTTAATATGCACTGCTTCCTGGCCTTCGTTGTTGTTGTTTTTTTATTTATTTATTTTTTTTAATAAATGCTTTTTTTAAACAGAATATCATGTATTATCTATTATTTTGACTCTTTATGGCTTTTCATTCAGCATTTTTTATCGGGCTGCTGAACACCTTTGTTCATATAACGATGTATTCTTACTACGGCCTGGCGGCCCTGGGGCCTCACATGCAGAAATATCTGGGGTGGAAGCGCTACCTCACCTCACTGCAGCTGGTAAATTCACAACACACATTGATAATCTGCTTATTTGAAAAGACACTTTGTCTTTTTAGTCAAATTTTTATTCTTTTGTAAATTGCTTCAGTATAGATGTCCTGTTAGTAGATGGCCAGTTGCTACTTTTTAAAGGAATTAAAAAACTAAAAAAACAGGAACATAAATCAACTGGACTGTTGAACAACTTCTCATTACAGGTCCAGTTTGTCTTGCTGACTATTCACACTGGATACAACCTCTTCACCGAGTGTGATTTTCCTGATTCCATGAATGCAGTTGTCTTTGCATACTGCGTCAGCCTCATTATACTTTTCAGCAACTTTTACTACCAGAGCTACATAACCAGGAAGAGCAAGAAGTCTACATGATGAGCAGAGGACTCACCCATCCTTTGATAGACGAATTTGTCCACTGCTGTTCTCGTTGCAGTCCTGTCTCAGATATATTTAGTCATCAGGACTGAAAATTTGTTGAAACCACTGACCTCATATCTAATTTGAATTGCAAATGACTTATCCAATAAAGATGTGACATGTCTTATTGCATTTTGGAACATCAACCATAACTTGAACTGTAAATAAAGTGAAATTTCATTTTAAATAACTCTAAGATGGAACATATAGTTTTGCATGGTAGAAACAACTTTGTACGGTCTTATAAACTGCGTGTCTCTATTAACAATAGTGAAGTGCGCTGTTTATGTATCTTGACTGC
Organism: Tor tambroides; assembly: GCA_021397915.2. Classification (NCBI taxonomy): domain Eukaryota; kingdom Metazoa; phylum Chordata; class Actinopteri; order Cypriniformes; family Cyprinidae; genus Tor; species Tor tambroides. The sequence continues at coordinate 62,806 of JAFVLL020013852.1, read as the reverse complement.
AGCTGCCCTAGAAGAAGTTCTCGCGCAAATTCTCGCGGTATTCAGAAGCATCGAAGGCAGTGTTGCCAGATTGGGCGGGCTGCCGCCCAATTGGGCGCCTTTTGATCGGCTTGGACCGGAGAATAACGCATTGGGCGGGTAGACAAAATTTGGGCTGCTTTTAAAAAATTAAAAGCCGCCCAATCAGCTGCTTTTTTCTTCGCTTTTTTCTTTAGTCATGCTGTTTTTATATGTTCGAGCTCGAAGTATCACAGTAAAATAATGTGTAATGCAGTCATCAACTAATTTTTCCTTAACGCAGCCCTTATTGGTTCAGTTAACAGAGACTTGTCAATCAGTTTACCATCTTTTATGTTGGTGAGATGTGATGACTCGTGAGTGACGGGTTTTGGCGATGTAAAGGGCAAAATTTAAATGTGCAGCTATATAAGCTACATCAGTGACTGCGATGGCAAAGTGGCCTAAATATAAGTTACACGATAAAGAGTCTAAAAATGACTCAAATCTCACAACGTAGATTACACATGGTGCGAGATGAACAGAAGACTTCTAAATGTAATTGTAACTGAAATAAGAGAACTGCTGAATGATAGAGTGGAAATCGTCAACCCGATCTGGCAACAATGGACTCGAAGGCAACCAGGAATGGGTGAGTATTTCGTAAGTGACTAACCTCAATTACGCAGGTCTTTCTTCAGCCTTGTCAATACTTTATGAACCCTAAATTTACAGTCACATTATGGACATAATATATATTAAGTGGATATGTGAATAAACAGCTCAGGACTGGCATGATGGCGGTATTTATTGCTTATCGCTGCAATCGCTTTCAGTTTCAGTTTTGCGCTACAAACAGGCGCATTGTAGTTACTGTTCGTGCAAATACAGCAGAACTTTATTTCTTTTTAAGCGTTAAAAGTAATAACATTAGACTTATGTGCGTGTTATTTACTATTTCCCATGTAAATTAATTTGTTTGTGTTTTTCATCTCTGTTCTCTTCAGGTATCTCCAGGGATCACTGGCACAAGCGTCGCAAAACCGGAGGGAAAAGGAAGCCCTATCATAAGAAAAGAAAGTATGAACTGGGTCGCCCTCCTGCCAACACAAAGGTGAGATACTTTGGTTGACGAGCATCAAAGATCATCGTCTAAAAATAAGCGTCAGGATATGTGCGTCGTTTTATATGGATTTGATTTGATGACTGCAGAGACGGTTTAATATAATACGTTGTTAACTGCATAAAACTACATGCATAAAAATGTGTGTGTGTGTGTATATATATATATATATATATATATAAAAGGTACATAAAATAAATCACTTTAATGATTATTTGTAAACTTTTTAGATCGGTCCCCGTCGTATTCACACAGTGCGTGTGCGGGGAGGCAATAAGAAATACCGCGCGCTGAGACTGGACAGCGGAAACTTCGCCTGGGGCTCTGAGTGTGAGTGCACATCTCTGCTCATAATGAAACAGCTTTCTTCTTCTCCTCCTCCTCTTATTCCACCTCCAAAACCAAGTTACTACATTTGTATTACATTGACCTAACAGCAACACTTACACAGAGTTAAGCTAGAGAGGCACTGCAATATTTGCATAATTATTGCGATTTATTATATAAAACCTTGTAAGCCCTTTATTTGTTAACTTATTTATTAATGTAGTTAACATTTTCTTTATTTTGGTTACTATTGATTTCTTAAATGTGCAGATGTCCATGAAAATGCTAATCATTCTGGTCTACTGAAGGAGTGACCAAGCAGTCAGTCAAACTTCTTCTGTTGCAAATCGGTGCGTTTGGTGCGTTTTCTCCCCCTCTAGCTTCCAGATGTTTTGCCAACTAATATTTTTATTGGTTGTCAGGACACTGAGTCTGTGTCAGTGCATTTAGAAGTATTAAAACCATGAAATGCCTTTCCAGTGAGATCATGGAAGTGGTGCCTGGAAATTTTCTCATAAATTTTGCGTTAAGTCTCTGATGTAACACATCACTTTTAAACAAAACAATTTACTTGTGCAGGGAAAACTGTTGAATTGACCTGTTCTTAAATGTCTGTCTTATGAGTTGCATGGATATTTTTCAGTTTTTACACATGGCATACATCATGCCATATGAATTATTTATTCACTGTGAGCAAGTCTAAACATGACATTGCTGAAATCCTACTCTGGAAGTTCTCTGGGTTTTTTCTGTGCAGTTTTGGCAATAATTAAAAATACATGTCATTTTTCACTCTAACTCACAGGTTGCACTCGCAAAACCAGGATTATTGATGTTGTGTACAATGCCTCTAACAATGAGCTTGTGAGAACCAAGACCCTGGTGAAGAACTGCGTTGTTCTGGTGGACAGCACACCATTCAGACAGTGGTATGAAGCCCACTATGCCATTCCACTGGGCCGCAAGAAAGGGGCAAAGCTGGTAGGCTTTCATTTCACAGCTCATGCTATAAATAGATGAGCATGTGTGTTATTAGAGATGAAAATCAGGCATCTCAGCCGCAGACTGCTCATGCACCCTTGCATGCATATTGCACACAAAATGACAAGAGTTTTTCCAAAACCACAAGCTCCAATGTGTCATCTTTACATGGTTGCTGCCATGCAAACTTTCAGAGGAGCTTGTAATTGCATTGGGGATTTATGTTACCATAAGTGACAGAAACCCTGGCAATGCAAGTGAGTTGAGCAGAGCTGAACTTTATGCATTTAAAAAAATGCAGATGCCTATGTGCAGCGATTTAATAACATGGCAATATAAATGCACCTTTAGACATCAAATTGTCAACTTTAGAAGTGTACTAGTTGTTAGTATGGCATCTTAAGCAAGAATGAACTAATATTCAATTCAGATATACAATTAAAGACTGGAACCCTGTTCTAACAATCCATACCACATACAATCTAAACCTTCTTGAAGCTTTTAAGTGCAGTATTTTTAGTAGTTGCCTTTGTAAAGTGACACATCTATCTTCATCCCTCAGACTCCAGAAGAGGAGGAGATCTTGAACAAGAAACGGTCAAAGAAGGTTCAGAAGAAGATTGATGGCCGCAGGAAGAAGAGCAAGATTAGCAGTTTTCTGGAGGAGCAGTTCCTGCAGGGCAAGCTTCTTGGTGAGCCATTCACTATCATCTCCTTTTTCCTTAACTGATCACTGGGAAGATGTTGTTTTTTCAACAGCATTAGCTAGAGGTGACACATTTCCATTCAATCTGTTCAATCCATGGTCCAAACCAAATAAACATTACAGTATGTGTCCTAATCCTTGCTGATTTAGTAGTATCACATGTTCTCATTTTTGTTATCATTTGAGAAATGTACCATTAGAACAAGAAACAAAACTGTGGTCTCACTCAATACTGTTGTTTTCCACATTGTTCAAAACCAGTCAGACTGGTCTCAGTCAAGACAAACCTTTGTTTAATTATTCAAAGAGTCAGAGTGCTTCTATCTAAGTTTGCCTTTTACTGTTCTACCGTCTCAGCCTGTATTGCGTCCAGGCCTGGCCAGTGTGGCAGAGCAGACGGATACATCTTGGAAGGGAAAGAGCTGGAGTTCTACCTCCGGAAGATCAGAGCCAAGAAAGGCAAATAGATTCAAGCAATATAACCAGAGCTCTACAGTGTGAGCATTTACAGGTGAAAATGTTTTTATGAATGTGAATAAAATTGAAAATTTGTTTTCTGACATCCAGCTACTTCCTAATTGGCTACCAAAATGTTTTGCTTTTTGTTTCTTATTCCCTGAAATATTGCAATTTGCACAATTTAAAAATATATTGCACTTCCACTCACCTGAGTATGATCACTTCTGTATCCAGCACTAACTGCACCTTCATGTTACAATGTACTTTTACTATTATTCATTGTTTTTCTTTGTTGTATTTATTCCTGTCACTGTCACTTCAGCTCATGTTTTGAGAATACATAAATCACATTCATACTATAAATCATGTACTTACACAATTGCAATAAAGGGATGGAATCTTGAATATAAATCATTCAGATTCCGTGTAAAAAAAAAAAAAAATCAGTGTGAAAATGTGAAATTATGAATACTTATTTTCTATTTGTATAAAACTAAAACTTATAAAATTATAAAACATATATAAAAAAAAGTTAAAGTCTTAAAGGCTTCTGACTGTAGAGCTCTGATTACATAAAACAATAAAATTGTCTCAGTTTTTCGGCGTGCTGTTTTCTGTGGTCTCATTTGTGATATTTAGTAATTATTTGAAACCTGAAAAGCTAGTTCACCCAGAAACAAGAATTTTGATTAATGGGTTTGGAATAACACGAGGGTGAGTAAATCATGGCAGAATTTCAATCTTTGTGTGGACTATTCCTTCAAGTATATGTTAAAACAGATTTTGAGATGAATGATACTCATCTTCTCCAAAAGGGGGCAGACTCCACCTAACAAAAGTCTACAATAGTTTATTAAATTACAAAAGTTTTTTCCTGCTCAGTTCATATTTATATGGCTGGGATTAGTTCCAATAAACTTTTAAAAAGTAAAGGGAACATATGCAAATAATTAGCAAAATATCTTGCAATTTGATTCCCCAGTATATTTCATAGTGTTTAAACTGAATTTAATGATATTTGAGTCTGAGTAACACCATATTTATTTAGTTAAACAGTCAACATAATTACCAGAGCTAAAACATACAATGATGAACATTAGACCGCAATATTCAAGAGTCATTTATTTTCAGAGATTGACATAATTATTAATATTAAACAAACTGTACATTTTATACATACGTTGAAAGTGTGGTAGATATTAAAGCCATCAACCATTACAAAATAAAGAACTCTGTTTATCTGGGATGATGACAACCAAATGACAAAGCAATACAAACATTTGCAAACATTCACTGACAAAACACAGCAACACTAAATAATTGTTTCCAACACGACAGCCAACAAATCAGAAAAAGAGCTCTGAGAGGCAAATGTGGAACTCATCACTGATGAGCTGTGGTGGTTCTGAAGTTTCTGTTAAACCGTTCCAAAGTCACAATAGGATCTGAGCTGACCAGCTGGATTTATTAAGACTAGTGATGCCGTGATGACGACAAGGGAGTATCTCATGAGACTTTGAACATATCTTTCAAAACACTGTGGAAAAAAGCAATTTCATAACATCCACAAATAAAAACAACACAAACCCCTCATCATTTAACCTTCGTTGCTGTGGAATAGCAGCTTTTCGCGTAGTCAAGGAGGCAGATATTTCAGCCCAATTGAGGTGATGGTGATCCAACTATGCACTGTAGGGAAATCAAAATGAATTCTGAGAAAAAATTCTAAACAGGTTGAAACTGCATAGATAAAAGAAAAAGTTTTGGTCTGAAAGAAGACAACTGAGTTGATGGCCGACAAGGTAAGCTGGTCCTATGTCTCTGTGTACACTGATGACATCTGGCTCAAGCCACGATCGAAGCCGCCCACCTGAAAGAAAACACTCTCCTCTGTGCCCGGTGAGAACTGGCAACCTGATCCTATGATGTCTGGCACCAAGCTGAAACCTTTGAATTTTGAAAAAAGGAACATATGGGAAAATGTGTTACACTTGTATTAGAAAACGTGCAAAAATTGTCCTGTAAGTCCGTAAGTACCTTGAGGTACTAATTATGTTACTAATGTACACCCTTGAAGAGAAGATAAGTTTGTTATCTCTTTGAGGGTACTGCCCAATTCTTGCAGATTTGAAATACACCCGTTTAATAACAAGAATAATTTGTAGGATAGGACAGTGAAACTGTGAGACAGACTGATAGGTAATATGGGAAAGAAAACATGACAAGATGACTACAAGCCAGATCAGCTGACCTGTTTCTAACCATTTTGCCATTTACTGGTGATGTTGTCCTGAAATAAAGCTACAGTGCCCTAATGTGTAATGACAACTGACAATATCAGTTGTACTTAATTTTATTGTTATATTACTTAATAATAGATGGATTTCTGAAAGTAATTTACCATTGTTCTGTGAATTTTCACAGCCAAAATCCAGTCATTTCAATTTGCACAATTTCATGTCAGTGCAAAAGTGAAGTGAAGGCTAAACAAAGCTTTGTGAAGTCATCTTAATTTTTGGTCCTGCAGCATTCTTTATTTTTTTATTTTATTTTATTTATTTATTTATTTTATTTCCTGATAAATTTCCTGATGCGGATTTCGCAAAGGGTTTAAGCTGGACACACATTCACAGTGTTGACCAATAGAAAGCGGCTTGATGAAAGTGGCTGCTGTGCTTTATACAATGCTACACTACTTACAATAGACACATTTTTTTTGCCTAAGTAATTTCAGTAATGAGATTGCACTTTAAGGGCGGTACTTGTGTACCTGTGGAAGAGGTGCTGGTGGAACAGCTCATGTGGAAGCCGTTGTGTGGGTTTGTATTGAAACTGTGGGACTCCGCAGTTTGATGGCCACCGCTGATGGACTGGTCCATTCTGTAGCCATCGCCAAAATGGAAACAGCTCTGGAAATTGCCACGGTAATCTGTGCACACATACCCAAACACAAAGTAAAACATCAGAATGAAATGTCATTCAAATGTGGCTTTTTCTATATGTTCAAAACTTAAAATAGCAATGGCAAAAACCACAGAAAGCCTGCATTCCTGTTTGTATTTCTATTTTTGGACTATTCCCCTGTTTCTCCGGGTTTGCTTCCAAAAGCGTTAAATAAGTAGTCTCTCTCAGATGGGCGTCTTGGATTTGAGGTGGTACACACATGTACATCTGTGTCCTGACAAGGAAGTTGAGCATTTCTCTTTCACAGCAGTTTTTTGACAGACAGTTTAGCTGTTTTGGACTGGGTGGTTTTAGAACAAAAAGCTTCCTCTTGTGGTTCCAGGCGTCTCTTTCAGCCCACATGTTCTGGCTGATGCACACAGCACTGCAGAGACTACGCCAGTTCTCTCTCTCTGACATCAAACACTCATGTGCTGAGATGTTTAAACAGGTATATTTCAATAGGTCACGAGAAACGGTAGGCAATGGACGCTGAGAGAGTTTTGACTCCTATTTGTGGTACTTGCTCAGCAAATCATGATTCTCAATGTCGCTTTACCATGAAATCACAATGGACTTTGGAATTCTTTGGAACACTCTGGAATTTTTTATGGGATACTGCAGTGTTTATTATAAATGAATTACTGTATCTGTGCACATCATTTTAACCCTATAAAGCCTACTGTGTCATGTGTGTCTAAAGCCTCTAAATTACCAACATGGTCAAAACTTTGAGGAAAAAGCTGTTGACTTCTACATCTATTTCTACATTTTTATAAAGTAAACACAGGAATAATGTTATATTGTTTGTAACATTTCAAGATGGAACACTTACCGAACTGAAGCAACTTGGGTTTACTTGATTATCCATACATCCTTTTTTTTTTTTTTTTTTTAGAAAAATCATGTTAAAAAGTGAGTATCAAATATGATACATCAGATTTTTGAGGAACGCTCATTGGTTCATCTCTTAATTATCACTGCATTATATGTTTGCCCCACAATAAAAACTATAGAAGTTTGGTCATAATTTTAATATAATCTCTATCTATCTATCTATCTATCTATCTATGATCTACATATATATATATTATGTAAATAGTCTGCTATACTATTAAAGATCTCACTGATTTACAAGAAAACAGAATTTCATCAGAATTTCACTACTCTTTACCATATAAATATCCACAACTTCAACAAATTGCATAATTTTGCTCAGTTTGGGCCTCGGAAAAATACTGATGTGTTTTTTCTTCCTCCTTGAGTATGCGCTCCATATATCCTATATATCATACAATATAAACCATAAAACCTGATGTATAAAATATGATAATTTTTTCTTGACAAATACAAAAGTACAAAAGGTCAATAAGTTTGTTAAAAAAAATCTGGCTATTTCATATGTCAGGCTTTACAGGGTTAAAATATTGAAGGAAAGACAATCCTTTTAATGTCGACTTCACCTTTTATAACCTCACCCTATTGTTTAGACTTGTGTTAGGTTATGTGGCTTCTTGAAGAGATGTGTACTATTACTTCTAAGCAATCATACTGGACTTTCAATGAAGCAGACATACAAAATCCCATAGACTTATACTGAAGGAGGGATCTGAGGGACTAAAATGATGTTAGCGACTTTGCGGTGGGCTCTTTTAATTTGGACCAGTAAGCAACCGCCTAACAAGCACTCAGAACAACTTTCTGAATACCCTAGAAACCGCATAACAACATCCTGGCAACCAACCACAACACCCAAGAATCATGGTGGTGACTTTGGTCACAGTCACCACCACAAAGAGGAAAAATCTAGTTTCAAATATACACTGAAAAAAATTTGGTGTAGGATTTACTTTGAAACAGTTTTCACAAATAATTCCAAAGAAATAGAAAGTAACACTGAATTAAAATTTATTTTGAAGTAGAAAGACTGAAATAGTTTTTTTCTTGTAAAATGTAATCCAAAGTTTTGTTTTATTTACTTTTTTTTACCCATTTAAAACTGCAGTTATAAATTGGCCTAAAGGAAGTGCTGGACTTTTGATGTGTGTGAAGACTACCACCCAATAAAATCAGGGTAAACAAACACAAAAGGTCTCGTACCCTCACTTGAAGGCAGGTTGTGGAAGGTGGTGTAGGGTTTATGGTGAGTGTGGAGGTGTTGCTGGCTGGAAGAGGAGTTCTGTTGCTTCTCTAGTGTTGGTGGAGGAGACGTGGTGGCCTTCAGCAGACTGATCCCTGGAGACAGCAAAGCTCCGGATAACCTGGAAGAGAGAAAGTGAACGTTAACTGTTAAGATTAATGGCGGAAGATAAGCAGGCCAAAAAACACTATAAAATTTCATATAGAGCATCTAATTTATACGAGTCCTGTGAATATTACTTTATAGTAACTTTATAGCCTCACCCCATCCTACCTTTAACCCTGAGAATCTGAGATCTGAGAGGATTACCTCAGAAAAAGAGTCACATAGCCTAAAGTGAAACATTATTTATTTATTTTCTTCATTTATTTTTTATTTACTCTAACATGCTTTATCCTTTTCCAATTCTTGTTATAATGGAAAGTCATGAGCCTGGTTTTGATTGAGTACAAGCCCGTTCTTCACTCCAGATGCCACTTATACATAACATGCCCCTGACTTACTGTACACTGTGATGGCTTTGGGGAAGTTATGATAGCTTGCTCATGCTTGCACACAATGGAACAAATAAAGGCTTTGTTAGTGCCATTAGATGCAGCTGTCACAAGCAAGTCTTCAAATATGCAAAACCAAGTTCCAGCGAGACGCAGAGTGCCAACCCAATGGCCCTGTGAAGTTGTTCCTGCCCCCTAAGTCAAGGCTCTCTGCCTTTAGTGCACACATCAAAGAGTCATATTCTGAATTTCAGAAATGAACAGAGAACAAAAACAAACTCAAAGGATCGCCTGTTTAAACAGAAGTATGACAAACAGATGCTAGTTATGAGGACATATGCAGCTATAATGTAAGTTATGGAGAGAGAGGAAATGAACAAATTAATGCACATTACTGCCTGTTTGTTCTCCCTAACGATATATGAGATCAGTATTTATAAACATGTTTACTTTTCTTACTTAAATATTATAAAGACCTCATAGAATAAATATTAGAGTTTTGTGGCTTTTTCCATGGCCCTTAAAGACTGCTAGTCTACTCCCAAATACTGATAAAAATCACTTTTTTAGATAAACACTATGGTTTAAAAGTCTGAAGTCAGCAATTTTTTTAACAATTTAACACTTTTATTCTGTAATTACACAAATAATTTAGCAAAAGTGACAGTAAAGACATGTTATATAAGTGCTGTTCTTTTGAATAATCAATTCATCAAAGAAATCTGAAAAAAAAGTATCAGTTTCCACAAAAAAAATTTAAGCAGCACAGCTGTTGTCAACATAATAAGAAATGTTTCTTGAGCACCAAATCAGCATGTCAGAATGATTTTTGAAGGATAATGTGACATTGAAGACTACAGCAATGGCTGCTGAAAATTCAATCATATATATATGCAGCCTCAGTGAGCATAAGAGACTTCTTTTAAAAACATTAAAAATCTTACCAACCCCAAACCTTTGAACGGTATTGTACATATTAACATGCACAGTCTTTCTTGTCTGGAAAAATGACACTTTTTTAAACAAAGGAAAATTATTGACTGCACCTTTAGCGCATGTACATTTAAACAGACACATTATAAATTGCATTTAAATCACCTTTTGTACTATCACCCATTGAGTTAAGATGTAGCGAAGCGCTAATGTAAAATTTGGACTCCAATATAGCTGATAATTCTTTTTTATTTATGTTTCAGGCCTCGCGTGGGAGTGATATTTCCCATCGTTCATTTGCCCAGAATCTGATAAGGACTTCCTTGGCTGTTACATCTGTTAGACCATTATGTCGTTTTTCACTCTTAGCCAAGTTCACATTCCAAGGACTCAGTTTCATCACAAGTGCATAAAAAATATACACTGTGCTCGGATGTAACCCCATGAGTCATGGGGCTCTTCTCAAACAGCCATGTCCTCAAAAGCTACACTAACATATTTCACAAGGCATGCAGCAAATATACGTTTTGGAATTAGAGTTAGCGGGCTAGCCTGTGTTCGTATGTAGGAAAGCTGTTCGGATCTAGTCGCTGGCTGTGATCTGACGTGCGGCCATGTGGTTCTGCGGAGAGCACGGCGGCAGCGTTCCCCCTGGGAGCTGCTGTCAGCACAAGCTCAGGAAACAGTTATACTGTTCATATTTTTACAAGCAGCCTCTATGTGCAGCTGAAGTGAATCATGCTATAATCACTGCCAGCTGCAGCTCGCTAAGGCTCCAGGAATGAGGGGAATCTTTCATATGCAAGATTAATCTCTCCCTTCGGTATTTACCTTCACTGATCATCTGCTTTCACCTTCGCAAGCTCTTTTTGTGACTATAACGTTACAGCCTGTCCCTCACGTCATAAGAGCTTGTATGGCCACTGACCTATGGATCATCCAAAACTTCATGTTCATCTAATCTGTGATAGAAAGTGATAGAAAATCATTTGGCTTGCTCAAGTATGACACTTAAGTCAAACTGGATGTAAACAAGGAAAGAAAAGTACAGTTGATGCTTTTACACTTTTCTAAAGCATTTCTGTTTTAAATAAATGCTGTTCTTTTGTACTTTCTATTCATCAAAGAATCCTGAAAAAACTATCACCGTTTCCACAAAAATATTAAGCAACACAACTGACCCTTTGCAAAGACCTGCCCTCTTTAATGTGGCTCTTTAATTGTGTCGTGACAGATTGCTGTAGCGCCTCAGTTCAAGCGGCACGTGAACCGATCTTTTCATACTTTCTAGTTATAGCATGAAGTAAACATGAATGAACATCAGAAGGTATCTTGTTTCAACCGCGGAAAGATGTCAATACACACCGTTTTTTTAAAGTTCAAGTCCATCGATGTTAATCTACTCTCCTGCCTGTTGTGTTTGTCAGTCAAAATGGCAGATTCAGCATTATGATTGGTCAAATCACCTGTCAATCAAACTACCCAAACTCCCTACACATAATATGATACATATATACAAGCAACATTATTTTCAGCACAAACATGCCAGGTTCCTTGCAATTGGGATTTAAAATAATATTCCATCAATTTGAAATAAATACATTTTTATTTAAATTAGACGTTTATATACATTTTCTATTGATCGCAGTAGCAGTAATTCAACAAAGTCTAGCCATACTCTCCATTCAGAATCAGCAAGATAGGGAATTGAGTCATGCAAAATTGTATTTATCACTGATTTTGGGGCCTTCAGAATTGGTTGTTTTGAGTCAAGAGCAGTGTTGGGTAAGTTACTCTAAAAAAGTAATTAATTACTAGTTACTAATTACATCTTCAACAGTGTAATTAGATTACTGTACAAATTACTCTCTCCGAAAAGTATTTAATTACTTATTACTAATTACTTTGTAAATCCTATATGAATCTTGACAAGTTAATGATACAAGGATAGACATGAAATGGTTCTTTTAACTCTTTCAAATAAATAATAGATAACTACATAAATTATTCTGGTCACACTTTAAATTAGAGTTCAATTCTCACTATTAACTAACTATTAACTATGACTTTTGCCTCAATATACTCCTAATTACTGCTTATTAATACTTAGTAAAGTAGTTGTTAAGTTTAAGAATTGGGGAGGTTTAAGGATTTAGAATAAGGTCTTGCAGAATAAGACATTAATATGTGTTTTTAAGTAATAATAAACAGTGTTCTCAATATTCTTATTAACTCACCAAAGTATTTAAACCTTAAAAGCATGCATTTTAAGGTTAGACTTAAATTTATGTTAAATCCATTATTGTATTGTATATAAATGTTCTACAGCCTATTCACAGTTTTAAGTTCTATTACATAAGAAGTAACTGTAATTAAATTACAGTAATCCCTTACTTTTTCAAGGAAAAAGTAATTAAATTACAGTAATTACTTAGTAACTAGTTACACCCAACACTGGTCAAGAGTGATGGGATAGGAAACTTCAGTCCACTATCTAAAAACGGCAGCGATGAGTCGACTTCACAGGAACTTCAAAGCATAATGAGCTAACCCTTAATAGTTTGCTTATGAACAAGTGTTTACAAATTATATTTCTTCAAAGTAGCAGATTGAGTAATAAAGGCAAAGTGTTTAATGCTGACTGTGATTCAGTGAATGTGACTCCATGGGAACTTGTGTGAATATCCCAGAGCATCGCTCAGTTGACATGAGTAAGTCCTTACTCAGCACAGCAGACATGATTAAGTGAACGTGACTCTTCTGAATATGATTCACTGGACGTACTCCATTTTAAAGAACATATACATCTGTCTCAGAAAGTAACCACCAAAAGGATCAAAAAACTACTGTCTAAATGGGACATAGCAACTTTGATCACAAAAAAAAAAGAAGAAAAAAAAAAAAATCACATTAATGTGAACAAACCATTGGGGGGTTTGAAGTTAAGTTTACACTGACACACATTGAAAAGTTACATTTTGGATGATGGAATAATACTGTTATTAAATGCAGGCTGTGAGGTTCATGAAAAGCTCTGTCGTAGTGTCACGTTCCAGTTTAATCCCTCTTAGAGGGGTCAAAGACCTTACAAATCGTGCAACAGAGGTGCTGCTTTGAGAGGTGAGGCAATCCTTATGCTCAAACAGACACAAACCCTCCAGGAGTCAGCTGGAGACAAAATAGATCAAGATGGAGTTTTTTCCCCACATCCTTTTTGAATGAAGATTCATGAAGATGAGTGCTCTGTTCCCAGTTTGTCTTGTCTCACCTGTCAAGTTGTGCTCCGCTGGGAGACGGCATGTATGAGAGAGCGTGGATATCCCCGGTGCCTCACGGTAAGCTCATCTGATTGAAGAACGAAGTGGCCGCTGACTTGGCACGGGTCGGTGGGAACCTTTCTGGTTCTGGTTAGCAAACTAAAGCCACTCATGAGAGATCGGGCCCTTACTGATCCAAGCGTATTGCTTGCTTCTAAACACTCAAAAGCTAAAGTGCTCAAACGCTCAATGTGCAGTCAAGCGGGGAAATTAGCTTCAGATACAATGTATCAGTGTTGCTACCGTTTAGATTAGCGGGTGATACTGAAATGGACTCATTTTATTCTTTATGACTATATTTTAATGACACTAATCAGACATTTATGAGACTAAATGTTGGTCAAAAGTCTCTTATGCTTACAAAGACTGCATTTATTTAATAAAAATACAGTAAAATATTGTGTGATATTATAATTGTTATATATTTTAATATATTCTAAAATGTAATTTATTTCTGTCATGAAAGCTGCATTTTCAGCAGGTGATACTCCAGTCTTTAGTATTACATGATCCTTTAGAAATCATTTTAATATGCTGATCTGATGCTCAGTTATTACCAGTTATTACTGGTGCTCAATTATTAATAATTGTTCTAATTATCAGTGTTGAAAACAGTTTTTGCTGCTAATTTATTATATTTTTGGGTAAACCCTGATATTTTTTTCAGGATTCTTTGATGGACAGAAACGGAAAAAAAGTGCATTTATTTGAAATAGATTTCTTTTTTTGGCAACATTATAAATGTCTTTGCTGACACTTTATGAATAAAATGGTCAATTAAAAAAATCTTTCTTTTTTTTTAATCTTACCTAACCTAAACATTTGAAAAATATTGAAAAATATTAAGCAGAAAAAAACTGTTTTCAACAATGATAATAATAAGAAATTTTTCTTGAGCACCAAATTAAAGATTTATGAAGTATCATGTGCCACACTTAAGACTGGAGTAATTCAGCTTTATCTTGAGAGAAATAAATTACATTTTAAAATATATTAAAATTGAAATCATTTATTTGAAATTGTAATAATATTTTACATTATTGCTGTTTTACTGTATTTTTGGCAAAAAAATAATTGCAGCTTTGGCGAGCACAAAAGACTTCTTTCAAAAACTTGGAAAAAAAAAATCTTACCAATCCCAAATTTTTGAACAGTAGTGAATATAAACATACTCCAACAAAAAATATGAATTTTTTTATAACCTCTCGTTAATGCAAACCTGTTTCTCATTACCATTAAGGTACACCAGGATCAGCTATTCCTAATTTTACTGTAAAACTGTCACCTACAAAACATCTAAATGAAGCCGTTGAGGTGCCAGTGCCACCCATTAAGCCCCTCGCCCCTCCAGGCTAGTGAGCACGTTCCTCTGAGCAACACTTCTGCCTCGCTCCATCTCAAACTCCACACAACGGAGACCACTAGATGTATTTTCACTGGCATATTTTTTAATATTAGCTTCAGAAAATGACACTAGTATTTGCGAAGTAAAAGGAGTCTAAATGGGCCATTTCAGCCAGGGTAAACACATTTAGCAATGAGGTCAGAGGCTGCAGCAGTGGAGTCAAGCAAGTTAGATAATTTTGTCAAAATGTTTAACGTCCTGCTAAACCATTTGGGAAAAACAAGAGCGGCAGCTGCTGTTGACTTTGGCAGCCAAGTGTATACTCTAGGCTTTAAACATGTAAATCAAAATGCTCCATCTTCAAATGTAAGTAGACGTTTCATACCTGGTTAGTTGTAGGTCCTGGCAGAGATGTGGCGTTAGATGGATGGCATAAAGCGTGCTATATGTGCATATACATTTTTGATCGGGAACCCCAACTCTAATGACTTCCGCAAACAAGAAGACGGCCATTTTCTTAATGTTGCATTGTCTGTATGGGGAAGTTATAATACTACAGCTGACACTGGACTTACTAGGTGGATAAAATACTACATTTCAAGCTCCACATATGCTCATTACTTCCAAAAAAAAAGTTCATGTCCACCTTCATCTCATGCTTTGTGTGAAGGGTGTGTATAATCTTACGTTTTCACAGACTTAAACCTTCAGCATCGGTGAAAAGCAGCTCCTCTGTACGCTTGAATATGTCATCGTGACCTTCAGTGCAAAAGCGTATAGAGTTACACACATATCCCCTGAGCTGGTTTCGTTCAGCTCTCATTGCTCTCCGAGTAGCAGTAATTGTTTGTGGAGCTTTAAAACGGCTCGCTAATTTTCTTGAGCTTTTTTTGCGTTCTTTATGCGACCTGGAAAAACAGCTCACCTTCCAAAAAGGTTTTAAAGAACATGACAACTCACTGCTGCCTGGGCACATTTCATGGATGTTGGAGTATTTTTGCTAGAAACTGACATATCCAATGGGCTTATGCTAATGAAAACTTCACTTTGATTCAAATTTCATGCTGAAAAAAACGAATATTTACACATATTAACAGTGCATTCGAAGTATACATGTTTTTGTTTTCCCTGGGAATCAAACCCACAACTTTGGTGCTGTTAGCGCAAATGAACGAGAAGGAGAAAGAGTTGTACAGCTCATTATTGTTTCAATAGAGTCTTGTTGTTTACAAGCTCTTGAATAGGTTTCTAAGATGTGGGTGAAATTAGTTAATTTACTTAACACTGCACTTTTGCTTTCATTTAACTATGATAAAGAACAGAAAAATCCCATTTAAATCTTTTGCTTTAAAAGAACAGATTTTTTTTTTTTCTTCGATTTTTTCGTTCTCATTTCCAGCATCTCTGTTTGTCACTATACACATTGCATGTCTTGATGACACATTGGATTTGCAGCTCTGGACTTGGCTGGTCCAGAGGGAAATCATGGTTTTTAATGGGAAACATGCCTCAGTCCTGTTAGGGACATATTAGGCTTCATTGTATTCCTCCTCTGAGTGTTCCAGAACACTAAACGCAGCTTGAGGACAGTAAGTAACAGAGGTGCACTCGAAAATCTTTTTTGGGAACACGGTCCTGCTTTAATTACACAGCACTGACACCTCCAAACTGAAGCCAAGAGCACAGAGTTGGTTTATGTTGTGTTAGGGTGACATTGGTTTAATCTAAATTTGCTGGATAAATACACTCTGAAGCTACGACACATCAAATGCGTCGTAGGGTGTGTGTTTTAGGAGCGTGTTACAATGAAAACAAACGTTCTGTATGGACAAGGGAAAAATCTGCCGGTGGTGCTTTGGATGGTAAATAAATCCAGGCCCCTAAATCAACATGGTTCTTAAACACAGTGAAAAGCACATTAGACGGCACACATTACCAAAGAAAATCTTCTGTTTTGAGAAAAACCTTGCAGCATTGCAATAGTAACAAGATCCCGGACGTGACTAGTTATTCCAAAGCAATTTGATGACATCAAAAAGCACACATGCTTTTTGTAGTTATTAGCTTTTAAAATAAAAAAAGCTCATTATTATTCAGGTGTATTTTTCAGTGCCTCTTTCTGCTAGTTATATTGTTACACCAGTAAGTGGTGACAAATGACTCTTTACAAGTGAGTCAATGAATCAACTCATTGATTCCTTCAGGATTGAAAGAAATGACTGTCTTTATGAATGAGTCAATAAATCATTCCCTTAACCAACAAAGTTCAAAACATTGATTTATAGCAGAAGAAGTCTCTTTATGAGTGAGTCAATTAGTCATTTACTCAACGATTCATTCAAAACATTGATTCATTCAGGAATTGATCAAAAATAGTGTCTGAATTCAGCAAAAATCATTCTAGTGGCTTTCTTACTAAAAATAAATCTGTAAAATAACAGAAAAAGTACTGGCAGCTTATTACACAGAACATTATCCATTCATTTTACAGACATTTCTGTTAACCCTAAAACACAACACAATGCAGTGTAAAATTCAAAATACTGGTAAAACACCTGTAAAAAATAAATATGGAAAAATTCCTTTAAATTATGCAGTACATTGTGCCTTATTTTTACAGATTTCTTTTTTAGAGTGTACATCTTTATATGGCAAAAATAGTAAGAGTAGTACGCTAGTATACTATTTTGAATTCAGCCACTGATTCATTCCAGAAAGAAACAAGTGACTGTCTTTTTGAGCGAGTCAATAAATTATTCCTTCAACCAATTACTTCAAAACATTGATTTATACCAGAAAAAGTCTCTTTATGAGTGAGTGAGTCAATTAATCATTTACTCAATGACTCATTCAAATTACTGATTTATTCAGGAATTCATCAAAAACAGTGTCTGAATTCAGAAAAAAACATACTAGTGATCCGCTTACTATTTGTACTACATCTTTATATGGCACAATAGTAAGATTGTATGCTAGTATCCTACTGTATTCTGAATTCAGCCGCTGCTTCATTCCAGAAAGAAAAAAAGTGACCCTGTTTTTATGAGCGATTAACATGTTTCATTCAAAAACATGCATTCATTCAAGAATTAAACAAGTGAAAATCAATTAATAATTTACTCAATGATTAGTTCAAAACCACACATTCATGCCAGACTAAAACAAGTTACTATCTTTATAAAGTCAATAATTCATTTCCTCAAAAAATTAGTTCAAAACATTGATTTATACCAGAAAAAGTCTCTTTATGAGGGAGTCAATTAACCATTTAACTCAATGATTCATTCAAATTACTGATTTATTCAAGAATTCATCAAAAACAGTGACTGAATTCAGAAAAGCATACTAGCATGCTACTAACTATTTGTGCTATATCTTTATATGGCAAAAATAGTTGTATACTAGTGTCCTATTCTCAATTCAGCCACTGATTCATTCCAGAAAGAAACAAGTGACTCAGTCTTTATGAGCAATTCAAACGATTCATTCTGAAACATGGATTCATTCAGGAAATCTTTATAAGTGAGTCAATTAATAATTTACACAGTGATTAGTTCAAAACTACTCATTTATGCCAGACTGAAACAAGTGACTATCTTTAAGAATGAATCAATGAGTCATTATAAATTAAACGATTCATTTAAAAACAGAGGCTTAATTCAGCATACTACTTAGTATTTGTACTAGGGGTGTCCCCGAGTAGTCGATGATTCGATGCTTCGATTCGAGGAGCCTGATTTGACTCCCAATCTGTTATGATCATGCCATTTTGGCTATATGGGGGTGCTCAGTGTCTGATTTCACATAGAACTACCGGTTTTCTCCGAATAAGTTAATATACAGCCTATTAAGATAATGCTGTAAATAAGAATCTTAAAAGAAAGAAGCTTTAAATATATATTTTAACGTGCGTGAATAAATCCAACTTCCCCTATAGATTAAAGTTTTGCTTTCTAATCCGTCACCGACAGAGGAGCATCTTGGCGGCAGGGATTTAAATCTTTAACAAGACTCAAATTGACACAGACAGAGTGAAAGACTGGATTTTTTTTCGATCAGGTAGGGTACAACAAGTGATTTCAAAACGTTTCAGTCGGTTTATTTATATCGTGTACATATTATTTATCTCTGCTTAAGATGCCTTATTTGCCTTGCTGAATTACGCCACAGTAAAGCGCTTCATTGTAGTACTACGGTGATTCAGATACAAGTGCTGCGAGCAGGACAACAATGCAGAATATTAATAACTATGACTGGCACTGTCATATACATAGCATTATTATGAGAACACTATTATAATAAAACGCTATAATTTTTTTTTTGTTTTTATTTGTGTTTCTGCATGTTATTGCGTGAAGATCGCGTCCACAAAAGGAGTTCATTCAGAGCCGCGCAGACGAGTTCATGTGCATTCGGGGCATTTTGTGCAGATAGCCTATAAGTCGTAATATTAACGTTATGTTATATAAATAACGAAGCGTATTATATGTGAGATAAATGAGTTAAATCCCATATTGATTAAAAACCTGCTATCATACGCTTCATTCTACTGGTCATCTTCAGCGCGCAGCTCAAAACAGAAATGCAGAACATTAATAACTACGATCATATAGGCTACATAACGTTATAATGAGAGCACTACTGTAAAAAACAATGTTGTGAACTCTTTAGGGTTTCGCTGACGTTTAATGTTAACTATCTTTTAATCAAAACATAAAACATTATTTACCCCGTTTGTATCTGCGAGGCGTCCGTTACACCTTTTCCCTGTGTGTTAACGTCAGTAATTATGACAGTGGAATGTAATGTATTTTGGCCCCGCCCCCAAACATATGATTCGACTATCAGTCGACTATCAGCATGATTCGAAAATTCCGATTCGACTGTGAAAATCCTTAGTCGGGCACACCCCTAATTTGTGCTATATGTTTTATGGCAAAAACAGTTAGAGCAGTGTGCTAATATGCTATTCTGAATTCAACCACTGATTTTTCCAGAGAGAAACAACTGACTGCCTTCATGAGTGAGTCAAATTCACTCAACTGATTCACTGAAACAATGATTCATTCAGGATGAAACAACTGACTACTGAGTGAATCCTCATATAATTACTTTTCAATTAGACTAAACTATAACATTTCATCACCATTTTTTTCTCACTTCGTCAGACATCTCAGATTATTCACAAAGCATATCGCAATGCACTGTGGGATTGCCTTTTCCTCAAAGGACCCATGCAGTGCCATCTTTGGTCAGAAGGGGACATCTTTTAGAGATATAATAGCCTTTCTGTCACAGCTCACACATTGGAACAGAGCCAGTGTGTGTAACTGTGACTACAGTGATATCTGTTACTGTGATGACAACCTTCATCCATTCTGACATCATCTACATTGATCTCATCCACCCTGCGTGTATGTCAGATCAACTGGGAGTAAACGTGACGCTCGGTGGGTTAGGTACTCACCCTTCCCGGGTGTTCTCGAGGCCAGACAGCGGGGAGAGATGGTGGGGGCTGCCAATGTCGCGGTCCAGGCGGGGCTGCCTGGGGGGCAGGTCAGGTCCAGAAGAGAGCAGCTCAAGTGGGGCTCCATTGTGTGTCGTTCTGGAGTCGGCATACAGGCCTGGAAGACAAACAAAACTAATGCGCAAAACATGCCTGATAAACCTCAAGGAGCCCTCAAGAACGGCACATTGACCAAATTAAATCTCCACAAAACAGCCCTTAATGGCAACAAGCGCTTGTTATGACAACACAAACTCACCACGGCCCTTTTGGATGAAATTAAATGTTCCTGTTCTGTGCTGTTAGCAATTTACTATACATGATTTATGGTGCCGTGCGGAATGGATTTGATTGACTGTTGCTGTTTTGAACGTAACATCTTTGACAGATCGGTTCAATTTTAATGGGATGGCAGAACTAATAAGTAGACACAGATCTACTTGAAGCTACCTGTATTGAAATGAAATGAACAGGTAGGCTGGACCTTTAGCCAAGGACACATAACCTTGAAGCGAAAAACAGCGGACGCATCAACTTCATCTGCAGTTTATAATGGAAATAACAGAATAGATCAGAGCTCCAACTGCTCCAAATGTCATCCCGCCATAGATTATACTACTGAACGCAAACCGGGCCAGATGAAAATGATAGTCGCTCGTTCCGTAAAGGGGCTTCTACCGTCCCCGGGCTTCTTGTGCAGCCTAAGAGACTGACAGGCGGACACTGTTCCCGGTTGCTCCGGCTGTTAATGTGTTCCTCTGAATTTGCCCAGTAATTGTTTTCCCAGAAGCCCTCTGGAGGGACGGCTGTGCATTGCCGGTCGGCAGCTTCTCGTCCCAGCACCCCTTCTCTTTGTGCTCCTCTTCAACTGCTTTATGGTGGAAGCGGGGCCCATCTGACAGTTTTCTGAACTGGTTACAAACTTGATTCATTACCCGAAATCATCAATCAAAGTCTTTAAATGCTTTCCCCTTTACCCCTAACATCTGCTACCAGACTGGGAAGCATTCAACAAGTAATGGCCATGATTGCTTTAGTTGTTATCTGCTGGAGAGAAGGGAGGGGGGCACCAGGAGGCAGAATCAGACTCTAATGGCTGAGAGTGATCGTGAGTTTCGAAATAATCAGTACATTTATTCATTAATAGGCATGTTCAGTTATTAGTACAGGTTTTCATGAATGAACTCTAACTAGGACAGTTTTTTTAAACAGTTTGCAAAATTACTTTCATTAAAGCAATTTTCTAATTTGATTTTTAATTTCTGATTTTTTTCAGTCACACAAATGCACCTAGATTTCTTAAAAGTTATAAATATTATTTCAACAATATGTACCTATTCATGTGATATAATTTGTAGTAAAAAAATTATATATATATATATATATATATATATATGGAAAATGAATAATTATAAATAATATAATGTAAATAATATAAATAATTTATATATATTTAAACAACATATGTTTTTTATGATATTATCAGACAAATGCACTTATATTCCTGAAAACGTTATGTAAACATATATATTTTAAAAATATATATCCCAAAAAAATGTTAAATAGTCAGACAGAAATGACAGAAATTAGGAATGATAGTGTTGAAGAATCTACACCTAACCTTATCACAATATATAATTATGGCATGATTAGAATATGTTCAAGCAGATAAGATTGCACAAAATTTTATGGAGCAACCAAACGCAAACCTACACAAAGACACAATACAGGACTAGAATGCACTTTATACGTGCAAATTACAAAATGACATAGGTACCCGCTCTCCACTTTTCTTTTTCTACTGGCCTTGGAACAAAGCATAGGGAGAGGCAGAAACATCAGGAACATTAAATGCAGGCATCTTGGCCAGACCCAACCACAACTTCTCCTCTAAACAAGAACAAACAGCCACAGTAACATAACAGGTCCTTCAGGCTAAAGACATTTGCACATTGAAGCAACAACTTATCCCCTTTGAACCGAGCGAATGAGAGAGACGGTGCAAGCCAGGACGTCTATTTTTCCCTGGCACACGTTGAGGGTGATTTAAGCTGTTGCACTGCAAAGTGTGTTTTGCACAAGGATGCTTTAATGATGGGGAGTTCTGCAATTGTCCTTCAAATTACTCTCACACGGACATTTAGGGTCTGTTCTACCTTTCTCTTGCCTGAATGTCTGCTCTTAAAGGAATAGTTCACACAAAAAATTCTGTCATCATTTACTCTCATGTCATTCAATACCTGTTGAATACCATCTAAAGATGAAATTTTGAAGACTGTTTTCCATGCTGTGGTTTTTCGGTGCAGGAAGGAATTAAAGAAACTAAAACATGCTGAAAAAATGCAAAAGCATTGTAAAGGTGGTCCATATGCTATGTTTTAGATGTGATGTGTGAGATCCAGACTGAAATTTAAGTCATTAATCTCTGACAACTGTGGCTAACAATTCTCTGGAGGTAAAGCTGCACAATTTGGAGAAAAAAAAAATGGAATTTTGATTTTTCTGACACGAATTGCATTTAAAATTTGATTGAAAAAAAATGATTTAAGTATGCTGTGCTTGTTTGTAGATGATAATAATATTTAATATATTATTTTAGTAGTAATAATAATCATAACAATAATAATCATTGTTGTTGTTATAACTAAATAAAAATATGAAACAAAATGAGATTTCACTGTAAAAGGAAAAATAATTACAAAATGTATAATATACAATATATAATTAGAATATAGTAATAATAATAATAATAATCATCATCATCATTATTACTGTTATTATTATTATTATAAGATATTTCTTCTAATATGAGAAGATGGTTGATTTTACATGTTGCATTTGTCAATAAAAAAAGATTATCAGTAAAAAAAACCCTGAAATTTCAGTCTGTTTCTCACAAAACCATCATCTGGTTTCAGAAGACCAGAATATAGTCACATGGTTCACATTTATGATACTTTAATGGTGCTTTCACATCCTTTTTGAAGCCTGAATGCTTCAATCCCCATTCATTTTAATTGCATAGATGAGAGAGAGCAACAGAAAGTTTTTTTTTCAGAAAGTTTCCTTATGTGCTCCATGAAAGAAAAAAGGTTTGGGATGACAAATGTTTTAAATGATCATTTTTGGGTGAACTAACTGTCCCTTCAGTATTCTAGGTTTTGCCTTTTCATGAAATCTTCTCTGCTAACTATTGCACTACAGCATGTCCAGCATTATGACAAGAACAAGCAGAAGAACAAGAAAAATTACTTACAGGGAGGACCATAACTACTGTGATTTAACTAATGCAAAACAAACAAAACATAAAACATGAAAAACCTTTACTTCTGACCTCCCTCACTAAATCAAAGAGTCGTGAGTCACAGCAGGGTATTTTAAGGTAAGTGTCCTCTAGGTCCGATTTAGCGTGAATTGCATAACATTGGAAGTAGCATGGGAAAATTCACATCTAACGCAGATCGTGCATTGCAGCTGTTTGTAATATTATCATAGCATATGGTCTTCATAACATTACAATCCCCTTTATTCTGTCATGTCCATTTGAGCTGTTAAATCGTAGCTTATTGGTTTTGGATCACATAAATGGTTCTGCAAGTGAATGTACACTTAAACACATCTGGGTTTTGGTACATTCTAGGGTGGAGGGAACAATCCTCTACCCATCTCTACAAAACATAAATTAGACAGTACATGTGCTCCTACAAAAACAAGCAGTAATGGATTCTATAGACCAAGACATACAATCATTTCTCTCAAGGTTTGGAAAGCAGCAGTCAATCTCACAAGTTAAAGTATAAAGTTACAATCAACATAATCTTAAGAATCATTTATGTAATTATTTAAACACATTTCAGATATTATTATTAGGATTATTTAAACATCTTTAGAACTAAATCTACATTCAGAAGAAAATATGAGTGGTGACTGTCTAAAACTCACATCACAATGCTAGGGGTTCGCTATGTGGTTGCTAGAGTGTTGCGGATAGTTTGTAGGTGGTTGCTTTCGGGCCAAAAAAAATTTAAAAAGTAGTGTGACACTCATGTACAGTATATGGGATATTTTTTGCCTCTTTTTAACATGCACCAGGTTAAAATTTATGCTACATATACGATCCGTCCTAAATAGTAATCAAAATTAAAACTAGTGTGTCCCAAATCTTAAAACGTTAAAAGGAGTATTCCAAAAGTACCTGGACTGTTTACTATGTCAAGTGGAATTTTGAGGTGCTGATGTGTGCATGCTCTAATGGCTACTATTGTCCACAACCACTGCATGTTGGACAAGTATTCAATTAGAACTACAACCACCAATAAAATGTGTTAAAAACTACAAATATGGCGGACATAATACGACAATTAAGTAGAGAGGAGTTTAAGTGATCAATAATCGATATCCACCCTGATGAAATAATATATTTAATGTGGTCCACGCTATATTTCATCTGTAACACAATGGTGAACTTTTTATACTGACATGTTTGGTCATTAACTTTGCATCAAATGCATCATTATGCAAACACTCTCCAAATGTGGAGTGTTCTCAGCATGAAAGACCCACAGCAGATCGATGTGCTACTTCATTTCTCTCCAATACAGTAGAAAAAAGAATAAATCCCGCACACTGTACATACTTGTAAATGTATCAAAAATAGTCTTAGGACTGAAACGTTGTGGGTGAATAAATCTATTTTAGATACATTTGCAAGTACGTATAGTGTATGGGACTGATTCTTTTTTGTTTTGATGTTGGACCTGTTTTTTGGTCATTTTTCTTACACACCTACCGATCACTTACAGGTGTGCGAGGGTAGTTGTTGAGTGCTATCAATTAAATTAAACAAAACATAAAGGCCCGGTTTCACAGACAGGGCTTAGACTAAGCCAGGGTTAGGCCATAGTTCAATTAGGACATTTGAGTAATTTTTATATACATGCCTTATTAAAAAACATTACTGGTGTGCATCTTGAGACAAAACAAAGGCACTGATATATGTAAAGATCAGTCAATGCAAGTTTCTTTCAGTTGAAACAGCTCAGACTTACATTTTAGTCTGGAACTAGGCTTAAGCCTTGTCTGTGAAACCGGGGGAAAGGATGTTAAATGTGAAACACGACTGACAGGGCAATTTAAACAGTGACAGAATGCACATAATTAAGCGGCAGAATGGTTTGTTAAAGACACAATTATGATCAAGTATTATGTCCGAAAGCCTGCAAACTTTTCTTTTACACACTCAAATGCATGTACCTTTTCTTCAATAAAAGAGTACATACTTTCAGGGCATAGTATAAGTAGGCGAACCGGGATGCAGCATTATAGTAACAAGCCATTTGATTTGAGATATCATTGTGTTCATAGTACAAACAGAG
Organism: Tor tambroides; assembly: GCA_021397915.2. NCBI lineage: Eukaryota > Metazoa > Chordata > Actinopteri > Cypriniformes > Cyprinidae > Tor > Tor tambroides. The sequence goes on along the minus strand of JAFVLL020013852.1, from coordinate 37,160 downwards.
CTGCACCCAAGTTTAATACTCATGGTATTTGCAAAAATAATAGTGATGCTTGTTTTAGCGAGCACCACTAATTAAAAGTGTAATCCCTGATTGAAATTAAATATCCATTCCTCCATTCCATCCAGTTTCTTTTTATACCTCAGTCATTTCACATCACTGTCAATCGAAAGTGCATACAGAGGATAAAGTAAGCCGTACCTGTGAATATCTCCTGCCCGAGTGCTGGGGAACGGCCTTCTTTCCCATTCAGACAGTGCTGAGAGGTGGCGGGACAGTGGGGATGCTGGGAAGGGGCGGGGCCATGAAGATGCTGGATTGACAGACATTCGCTCAAAGCATCTGATTCTAAATGGGGGCAGGCCCTTAACTGTCAATCAAAAAAATAACCAATTAAAAGACTAAGCAATAAAAATAGAATGTTGAAAGGAGGAATGCACATTAAAAACATGTGGACTGTCTGTTCCAGAGTGTGATGGTGTAAAAGAAGAAATGAAGAGAGTCACACTTGTGTGAAATGGACTGGGCCCAAACAAAAGTCTTAAATAATAATAATACTAAAAAAACACATCAGTCGGTGGTGACATCCCACACCAGCCAGCAAAGGAAATGACAAGCTTAGAGAGGAACGATTTTTCACCGCAAACAGGAACCTTTGATTGGAAACATAAGGGGATGAGGGGAAAGACATACCCCACATACACATCCATCGCCCCGAGTACAGGTTGGGACGCCACGTTACCAGCTTCAGAGAGGTGGAGGGGTCTCTTTGGCTGGTGAGATTAGCATGCAAGGCTGATTTTTCCCTTCACAAGGCAACAGAATCAAAGTTCTGGCAGTAATCATGCGTTATATGCGACATTTGTTTAGAGTTTGGGGAGTCATATGTGTTTAGGACTTTTAGACTGACTTTGAAAGCTCGGACTGTAGCATGGAATTATGTTTAACTGGAAAATTATCTTCGGTCACATAAATTCGTGATGAGTGGACTGAATCTGGAGACGATTCATCGCAATAAACAATAGCCGAAATGAGCCATGACATGCAACTTGAACGTGCTATGTCATTTTAATTCCACTGCAATTAAGATTTTCAAAAAAAAAGCTCACAAACTTGTGAATTAGATATAAAACAAACACGTTTTAATTACACTGGCTGCAGTTCTCGAATATTACAAAAAAGCACAAACCGCACGTTTTTCAGTTGAGATCTTGGTCCAAAGCTCCCAGCCATTCGTCAAACGTTTTGGTGCTTTGCCACAGCGTGCTATAACAGGCGTCGCTCGCGATAGATGGAGTGGGAGTGTTTGTTTGACATCGGCCCACAACATCTGGCCACTGGGGTATAGCGCTGCACAGCTTATTAACAATGGTACACCCTCACATGTGTTTCCGCTTACAACGGCAAGCAAGAAGAACGCATCAGTCAGCTGTCGTTTAGACCAGTGCAACAATGAGGCCATTCTGCTTATAATTACCCACTTTAATGAGGAATGCACTCTTCACCATGTAGATGCTGAAATGTGGTCAGAGTTGATCTATTGTTGGGGAAATGATTTTCAAAGACAAACCTAAGTAGAACCAACTGCACCAAGCCGTGAAAAAGACACAGTTGACCATGAAAAACTATCTACTAGAAATGTTACTCAAGGCCGATGGCAAGAGCCAAAGAGCTAATTGTGCTCCGATGTGCTGATGAGATGATTTGAGCAGAGAAAATTTTAAAAAAGAGAGAGCGAGAGAGAGAGAGAGAGAGAGAGAGATTAAGTTTTTATCCTTACCTTCCTACGCACCTGCTGCTCTTTGGCGGAGTGGATCTTCACATGCTTGCGGAGGGAACTGGGGTCTGTGTAGCGTTTAGTGCAGCCTGGGATCTGGCATGCATATGGTTTCTGAAACAGGAAATGCACAATGAGTCTGAGAATCATAATTATATGCAGTTCAGCCACAAAGAGGACACAGAAACACACTGCTATGGACACAAAGACCACAAAATCATTACATTATGACAGCGTTTATAATTGAGTAGCTATAATTATAGTTTAGAACAGACATTAAATACAGTGCACAACATTTATGAACAGACGTGGAAGCTAAAAATGCATGACAATTTAGACAAGCAACTATTTTGAACTCCCAAAACAAATGTTGTGTTTTTATAATTGAAAGTCTATATACAGTCATTCATTCCGCATTAAATTTATAAATATAAAACATAAAAAACGTGTGTGACAAAAATTGATTCAATGTCTACATTTCAAAGCTGGAACTGAAAATTTTATTTAAATCTGAAAATAAAAAGAAAGTTTTAGGATTTTGAAAAAATGATACATAATAAATAATAATAAAAATATTTAATATTCTGTACTATTTATAGGTTACTAATACAGGTGTCAGATATGTTCTTTCTTCATTTACATTTGTGTTAAATCAATGGACTTTTGAAACCCACAGCATAGGCCTACTTTTTTCAGCCTTAATATTTACACTTTCAAATTGTGTGTAAATAGACAAAAACAAGTGCAATAACTGTTTATTTTGAGAGTTTATAAATAGTCAAAGTTTAAGAGGAAAGACAGTATCCTACCTTTCAGCTGAGAGGACATAGGAAGAAGAAAAGAAGAATACAGATTGTTCGGTAAATGTCAGACAGGCATACAGGTACTGTACAAACACCTAACAAACTACTGTGCCAGTTTTATATCATTTTGCATATCATTTCTCAGCGTTAAAGTGTTTAAACATGTACATTTTAAGATATATATCAGCGTACCCATGATTCTCAGTAGTAAACTTTAGTGAAATGCTCTCTCTCAGTCCAAAACATGCAGAGGTGATTTTCTCCCATGCATTTTACACTGCGCTTTTTTCTAAAACAGAGGCAGTCATTAAAGTGAAAGTGGATAGGCTTCCTTTATTAGCTCTCTTTTCCTACCTTCCCTCGTTCTCTAAATAACGCTGTTTTTACAAGCCGCTCACGGGGCATCTCGTCTCTGCGCATTTATTTGTTTTCACTGAGCAATGCCATATAATCCCCCTGCCGTCTAAACGCACTGAAACCAGAAAACGAGAAAGCTTAGGAATGGAAAAAAGAAAAAAGGCTGTCAAGAATAAATATCATTACAGTCGGAGTGATTTTTTCACTGTATATGAGGCGTGTGGGAAGGCTGTGACAGGGCGCAGTTAATGTGCAGCGCTGGGCATCTGGAGTCGGGGGGCTAATTGGCCATGGCAGTGCGGCGGTAGCGCAGCGCGGGAGCTGTACTGCGATGTGATACAGCACAGGGTTCTGCCAGTTAGTGAGGAATTACTAACTCAAGCTTTCCCTGACTTTTATTTTTCCTCACATTGTTAGAGTGGGATGCAAGGCGTGCATGCCTCTCTCTCTGTTTCTTTTTCTATCTCTCTCTCTGCCATGTGTCGTTGCTATCACAAACGGAGCATGGTGTTAAACGACGTATGATACAACATGTTTCCCCTCGTCAACCCATAGAGACATAACCTTATGGCTGTTTTGTGCATGCAAAATTAACACTTGAGTCAAAGAAAGGTGGCAATCAGCACATTTATGGGTTTGTTTGTAAGGTCCATTTGATTGGGGACTTAAATGCTTGGGATTTTTGCTCTGAACTTGAAGACCCTTGGATCACCCATGGTTCACTCTTTAGTTTTGTTAAAGGCAAGATACTTTAATTAAAATACAGCCTGGATAATCTTATAAAAAATATTTAGCAATATTAAAAGCTACTAAGTGGGCATCCTACCTACGTAAGGGGGCAATATCTTTTAAAAATACTGCATATAAATATCCAATTATGTAATACTTTTCTGAAAAAAAAAAAAAACCATTATATATATAAAAATGTTGAAGAACAGCAGTATTTAATTAATATTCCACTACAAAATATCTAAAATGCTATGCACAGTTTTATGAATTTCTCATTAACATTACTTGTCTAAATGAACTGATTCACTAGAATGAATCAGCATTCCCAGTGCTATATATGAGAGAGAACCATTTACAATGAAACAAACAATTTGGGAAAAAAACAAACAAAAAAACTTTCCAATTCTAAATATGAAAGTGATGTTTAGGATGAAGTGATTCACTAGAACGAATCAGAGTTTTCAGTGCTATACATGAGAAAAAACTTAGGATGAACCAACTCTACATATGAAAGTGAGAACCTTTACGGATGAACGGATTTACTAGAATGAATCAGAGTTTCCAGTGCTATATACAAGAACGAACCATTTACGATGAATCAGATCACTCAAATACACTTTTAACTATAATAACTTTCCAACTCAATATACGAAAAGTGAGGACCTTTTTGGATGAATTGATTTATAATAATGTGTCAACTTTTCAGTGCTACATCGGGAGAGAATGATTTAGGTATAGAACTGATTCACTAGGATGAATCAGAGTTTCCAGTGCCATACAGTATATAAGAAAGAACCATTTATGATGAACCAAATCACTAGAATAAACTTTTACGTACAACAACCTTCCAACTCAACATACGAAAGTAATGACCTTTTAGAATGAACTGATTTATAATAACGTCTCAACTTTTCAGTGCTACATAGAGAGAGAATGATTTAGGCAGAACCGATTGACTAGAATGAATCAGACTTCCAACACTACAAAGGAGGAGGGAAGACCATTTAAGTCTTTCCAATAAAAACTATTAAACATTTAGAAAAACTAGGCTATCAGTTTGTGTTTCCCAAACACTGCTGATTTCTATATTTAGGATGGTGTCAGTAAAAGTGCAGTGTTTGTTTTCTTGTGTTTTGAGGCACTTCTTTTTGAGTTTCAGCTATGGCAGGTTAGGGTCGGTTGTATTCATTTACTCACAGTGTCCAGATGTGTGCGCTGATGCTTTGCCCTGTCGCTGGAGTTGCTGAATGCTTTTTGACAGCCTGGATGCTGGCACAGGTACGGCTTCTCTCCTGTGTGACTCCGCAGGTGAATCTTTAGATTCTCCAGCCGTGAGAAAGCTTTGTTACACCCTTCAAACTGAGAGAGAGAGAGATGACAGCAGTAAACATCAACAAGTGTGTTTTATAGAAATGCCAGCTTTTTTGAAGGATGATGGTTTACTAGGCCTTGCCTTTATTATGTGCATGAATCTGAACAAAGCTTTCAGGTAAACATTTGAATCAGAAAAAGCCATTCGGATTTGTTTTTCACGTCATTTTTCATGTCAGCACTGGTCTGGCCAATCAGAATCCGTAGACAGTCATTACAGGATGGTCCTGCAATCTATCTGTAATGAGGCACTGGACATACTGATAGTATATGCTGTCTTGTAATTTAAGGGGCTCATGCATCCTATACAATCTCTTAGCTCCGCCCCCAAATGTCAAAAGCCCTCCAATCAGGAGCCTCGGATGGGACAGGGTGGCAGATTATGGAGGAGGTGTCAGAGATAGTGAAACCTGACATGGCAGCTTTGCTCTCTATTGTCCACTGACCTCTAACTGAGGCCCCCGCTTCCATCGCAGCTCCAGTTTCACTGAAGGAAAGAGCCTTCCATTCTTCTAATGGGCCCTCAGAACATCATTCGGGCTCTGGCCTCCTTCAATCACTCGCAAAAGGTTTGCTATTGAGGCCAGGCCATTTAATACGGGGCGAAACCTTAGACTGCCATGGTCAGGATATATTGAGTGACCTGGATTATACAGTGTGTGTGTATTTGTGTGTGCAGAATTCTTATAAGGTACATTAAAGAAACAAGAAAAAAATAAGTCAGTTGCAGTTTAACACACGTATCACACATATTTACACAGAGAGAAAACTGAATTTGCATTTGCAAAAAAAAATAAAAAAATTGACTACAGTTGTGGTTGTAGTCAACTTTGGTTCTGCACAGATGAAATGTTGCATCAGAGACACTTTGCTGACTATTAATCTTAAAAAATAAATAAATAAAAAATAACAACACAATTAAAATGCATAATGAAAAAAGTATTATTTATAAAACTATGATCATCTAAATAAAGAGTAAACAATTAAATTACTGATTGAGAAAATTATTTATCTCTATTTTTCAAGGGTTACAAACATTTTTCGCCTTGTTTTTTTTTTTTTTTTTTTGAAGTTTTCCTTCCCAAGGAGCTTTAATTTTGTCAAATTATGCAAAAGTGTGGAAATATTCCTTAATTGTTTGTATTTAGGATAAACATAAAATGCTAGCGGTGAAAAATACATTATTTTAAAATGAAAAGTATTCCTATGATGCTAATCTAAATTTTCAGCAGCCATTACTCCACACTCTAAAAAAAATGGTGCTATATAGCACTAAAAGTGGTTCTTGGCTCGTAATCATAGGGGAACCACTTTTGGTGCTATATAGCACCATATCTTTAAAGGTGCTATACAGCACCTTTGTCAAATGGTGCTATGTAGAACCATAAGAGGTGCCATATTGCACTGTATTTCTTCAACAAAAATGGTGCTAAACAGCACCAACAGTGGTTCTTTGGCTCGTAAAGAACCTTTAAAGGAGCTTAACAGGTTCTTTGTATGGCAGTGGTGCTATATAGCACCTTAATCACCCCAAAGAACCACTGAAGAACCGCTGAAGAACCATACAGGAGCTTAACAGGTTCTGTATATGGTAGCAGTGCCAAAGAACCGGTGAAGAACAACTGAAGCACCAAGATTTGGAGCTATACAGCACCAAAACTGGTTCCCCTATGATTACGAGCCAAAGAACCACTTTTAGTGCTATAAAGCACCATTTTTTTTTAGAGTGCAGTCTTCAGTGTCACATAATGCTTCAAAAATCATTCTAATATGCCGATTTGGTTGATTATTATATGCTGATTTCGAAAAGAGTTATGCTGCTTAATATTTTTGTGGAAACTGTGATACATTTTTTTCAGGATTCTTTGATGAAAAAAAAAGAAATCTTTTGCAGCATTATAAATTGAAAAAAAAATTGCATCCACTTTTGATCAATTTAATGCGTCCAAACTCAAAAGTGCCAACAGTTTTATAGTGTAAACATCCATAAATCAAACTTCTTATAAAAGTACATAAAAGTTTATATATTGCATAAAATAGAATTTATCTACAAAACAAAGTTTAATGGAGTTCTTATGTCAAGTAGTTAAAGTTGAATTAATTGCAGAGCTTTAATATTTAAGGTGTGGGGTTTGTCAGAGGAATATCAATCCAAACTGTAATCGGCCACACACTTTTACACATTAATTTCATAAGCTCACACAATGGAGCGACACAGTAGTTGAGACACTGCATGGGGCTTTTGGACGTTCAGACCTCACAATGTCAACTTGTGCCTGTATTATTCCACAGCATGAAAACTGCCTGAACATACCCACAACATAGAACTTAATAAAGTCTCTGAAAACCAGGCAAGCTTGAGATATATGCCCCGTACTGACTCCTAAAATATGTCTCGAAAACCTGAGTTTTCAAAACAAACACTGCGATTATGTATGTCCTAAAATGTGTGTATTTATGTATAGGGGAAATAATCATTCTTTCACTGCTTTCTTAAACGTAATACAAATTTCAGGCTAAATTGAATTTATGGGTCCACAGAGAGAATCCTGCTAATCGTGTAAAGCCTGCCATTAGCGTGAGGATCAGCTGCCAATGGAGCGAGGTGCAGAGCATTTTAGGATACCTTGCAAACACAGCTATGCATTCTGGGATGTCATGCAAACTGATCTGAGTTTAATCCACATGACTCGGAGGAATTTCTTTCTCTCACTTCTCATGTCTCTCACTGTCTCTCCGCTATTTCATATCTCTGACTTTTTTAGAACATAACATTCTCTTTTATATAATAGCACAAAAATGCATCTGTATTTGCCAAGCGCTGAACATTATTTTCCAAATAATTCTAATGCAACTGGTTTTACAACTGACGTCAACATCTATCAAAATATCCCCAAATGTTAACCGAGGAATGTGCAGTTTCTGAGATACACACAGGCGTTTATCATAAAAATCAGAGAGAAAAGTGAGACTCCAAACATTCTAAATATACGTTGCATTTTTAACCAACCGCTATAAACCAACTATGACAGCTCCTAAGTCTCCACAACCCTTTGATTTTATTTGCAAAAACAGTTTAGCACACTAATCACATTAATTGCCATAAACGTGTTTAGCTTTCCCCTCTGAAGGCCCGTGTGTGGGTAAACAGAGTGATAACCGTTGAAAGTGGATGGTGGTAAGTCATTTGACGCCATCTTTCCAAAGTGGGCCTCAGGATCTGCTGTATACACACAGAGTGACAGTTCGGGCTGACATTTTTGTCAGGGGCACACAGTCAATCACGGATGATTGCAGGCCACACAGGCCGCTCGACCCTAACCTGATGACTATATGGGAAATGAAGCATGATTGCAGTCGAAAACGTCCAACGAGGCATCGGGCAGCTAAAAGCTCATAGTGTACACAAGCACTCGGAAGAAAAAACAGTTCATTAATACCCTTAAATACCTGTAGAATACAAGCCAGCCATTATGGCACACGTAAAAATAAGGCCACGTCATGTCGCTCGTTGACGTCACACGGCGCTCTGATGGAATGAAATGAACTGAGAGGAAGAGAAAATGTGCTTATTATGGGAATTGCATTCAGGCCACATTCTTTCCCATTGAGTCAAAGGTCCACCGCTGTTCCCGTTAACATTCAGAGGTGCTCTGAAACATAAAACATATTTCCCCATTATACGGTAACTACCAGTCTCACCTTCCCTCAGGCTTGCGTTTATTCTGACATTAAAACCTTTAGCGACTAACAAGCATTAAATACATTATTACTCGTAATTAGTGGGCTGAAAGGCAAATTTTAATGAGCACCATGACTTTTCTTACACCCAGACACGCTTTCTGTAATTCGCTGAGACATCCAAATTGCCTCTGCGCTCTCAGATATGCAATGTCTGCGGGTTATGGCGATGTTCTGTGATCAGCACTTGTACGAAATCGATTCTGGTTCCTGTTGGAGAACAAGAGGTGTTACGAGGTTTACCGCTGAGCGCCTGGAGTAACTGTGACTTGTAAAAGAGAAACCGCCGACACGTCTTTCGGCACGGAGAACAGCGGAACTCAGACGGAGTGGCTAAAAGCTACAGGCGAAAGCGAACATGTGCCTTTAATCTGCCTGTTTCCAAATGCCCCCTGGCAACCACAGCAAAGAGCAGAAAAACGTAAATGGATGAAATTATATCCATATGATTCAATGAGACAGCTAAGGGGAGACAGGTTTCTCATGCACTTCATCAGGGTACAAAATTAAACACAGCTTAGCTAAAACATTCGCATTACATAGTTTACACATATCATTTCCACATCCAAACGCCACTCGTTTTAGCAGCCAGCTTCATCTGTTGCTAATAGGAGGCCTAATATGAATCAAAGATCTGGTTAATTTTTCTCTCTCGCAAGTTTTTTTTTTTTTTTTTTGGAAAAACATATTTTTGGAACGAAGCTGATGTGAATTCACATTCAATTATTCTCACGAATCTTTGATTTTTCTTTGTTGCTCTTCCGTCCGTTACTTTCGAATTTCAAAACATTTGATTTATACCTGATGTGATGCGTACACAAATCCTCAGCTGACAAATGTTGTCCAGATGGGATCGAAGGCTTGGACGATAAGCCAGTGGAGGAAGTAGTCATGTAAATGACTAGCAAAATTGCTCCGAACAGCCTTTTTTGTTCTCATGCAACACTGGTGAAACCAGATTGAAACCCATGTAGACTGTAGATGGGACCTTCACAGGAAGCAACCTATGATGACTAAATTGGGCCTCTCGCGTAGTCATTACACACCCCCGCCCCACTCTGAGCAACGTTTTTGAAGGAAATTGAATTGAAGGTGTATTATGGATTCTGACCTCGCCGCTATGGAAGTCGGGCATTAGCAACTTATGCTACATGTGGGAATCCTGAACGAGAACATGCAGAAAACATATGGGTCTTTATGGGAGCACTTAACCCATTGTCGTTCTGGGGCGCGCTGTCAAAGTGTTACCATCCAGGAGACATAGTGTCCACCAAAACTAGCTGTGATCTTCTTTTGACCTAGAAATAATTTCATATTTAGACAGGTGAAGGTCCTCTTCCAGGTCAACTGTTGCTTCTGCATGTTCTCTTCTTTTCTAAAAGCCTTTAACCTGTAACTCCAGCAGTAACTCTGAACTTTCTCTGGCATCCCTCACCTGCTGCAGTAATCTGAATTTATGACTAGGTGGTGTGCTCATTTAAACATCCTGAAAACAGATTAGTGTAGTAAAAGTAATCTTTATACCTCTAAGCACCCTTCTGAAATGCATGGCCATGTTTTGGGCTTCATACCAAGACAATCCATTCTGATTTTTTAAAATAGTGGTTGATGCTGTACGGAACGGATTTTTTCTTTTATGCCAGATTCTATTGAAACAATGTGAAGATACTGGTTATGCAACAGGAGTTTGGGATAATGGATCTTCTCTGTAACTATCAGAGTGAACTTGAATCCAAACACAAGGTAAAATTATTCACCAACCTTTAATTGTCCTTGTCAGCAGAGATGTCACTACATTTCATCTAAAATTAAGACCCTTAAAACCCTTAAAATGCCCCCCTTCAGAATTGAGGCAGAATGTCACCCGTGTCATGTTGCTGGTGTTTCATAATTAAAAAAAACAAAAAACACTATAATTCATGAAATTACCATTTAAAATTCCATGAATCAGATGACTTCAAACTTCATAACATACAGGCCAAATTGTGTGGAATACAACAATTCATTAATTCACAATTCTGAATTCATAGTCTGTTGCCATAACATCCTTTCAGTTAAGAATATAGAACTGTACATTACTCACAGAAATATTAATTGTAATTCAGATGTACAATACCATTCAAAACTTTGGTATCACTTTGATTTTTTTTCTAGAATGAAAGTGACACATCAACTTGATCAAAAAATGTATAATGTTTCCACTTAAATAAATAAAATATAAGTTTATATTAAATAAATGCTATAAATTTAAAGGGATAGTTCACCCAAAAATGAAAATTCTGTCATTAATTACTCACCCTCATAAAGTTCCAAACCTGTAAGACCTTCATTCATTTTGGGAACACAAATTAAGATATTTTTGATTGAAATTCAAGAGCTTTCTAACCCTGCATAGACAGCAACGCAACTGAAATGTTCCCAGACTGAGAAATGTTTTTGAAAAGTATTATATCTATTGGACTCTGTTATTTAATTTGAATTGAACTAAGTAGTCTAAATGCATCGTGGTACTCTTGTGAATGCTGTGTCGGCTGACCGGAAGAGAAGAAATTGTTGAATAATGTCGTTATTTTTGTTTATTTTGTTATTTTTCTTTGTGCACCACTGATGTCACATGGACTATTTTAACGATGTCTTTACTACCTTTCTGGGCCTTGAATGTAGTAGTTGCATTGCCGTCTATGCAGGGTCAGAAAGCTCTCGGATTTCATCGAAAATATCTTAATTGGTGTTCCAAAAATGAAGTCTTACGGATTTGGAACAACATGAGGGTGAGTAATTGACAGAATTTACATTTTTGGGTGAACTATCCCTTTAATACCATATGCACATGCTATAGTCATCACTGGTAGTAAATGCACAGTGTTCTTAAGTAGGGCATCTTCCCTCAACCTACCTTACATTTTACAGGTCTAAAGACCTGGCACCATTAACTTAGTGTCAAATTTATTTAATCCGTGCTTTCTTTGTTAAACCGAACACCAAAGAAGCTAAAGAGCGTTCTCGGTTTCTCTGGCCGTACTGTGGAAGCTCTCAAAGCACTGATGGACACCAAGCACAATCTGTCACTCCAGTAACCGGCCTCTCACTCTCTCTGTTCTAAGTATCTCTAATGGCAAATTAGAGAGTATTACACTCGCCCTGATGCCTTTACAATATCACCGAGCCATCAATTATCTCCCCGTTTGGTGCAACATGAACCAGGACACAGTGAGATGCAATGAAACTCCTCAACATGATACGTGCAGTGTGTTCATTCCTGCAGAGGGGCAAATCCAGCATTTGACACAGAGTGATCTCAGCGTCCTTTAACGGCCGTCAGTCCCCATCTACTCACTGACACCTGCTAGCGTTCGGTTCCCAGCAGCGGTGGCACAAGTGCGGGGTATAGTGACAGATACTTTGACTTTAATCGCTCAGAAACTTCCTCTTTAACTGGTCGGCATGAGAAACACATCGCTTTTAATATGCTGGAGTGTGAGTTTTTCCTTTTATATACTCGATTTAGGAATTACACTTGCTGAACTTTCTAAGTGACACCACACAAACTCACAATTCTCGCATGTGAGCTCGATTATAAAAATTGGCTGTCAGGGTCATGCCATAACTCGTCAGGTTCAAACGTCATCCAAACTCTAGTCTAAATACCAAAAAAGGCCACATTTCACAACATCTCTCATTACATGACATGAATATGTAGACTATAAACTCTCCTGACCAACTGTCTTTCTCTCGCCTTTTCTTTCCACCCTCCACCCTGTTGGCATAACGTCTAGAGTTGACACAGCTGGCTCTGTCTCATGCCCGCTCTCTATGCTACTCTATATCTCCGACCTGACAACAAATAAACATCCCAGAGTACCTTGCGCCTGCCAAGTCAAACACCTCTGCGTCAAAGACTCGGTGAGATTCATGAACAAAACAAAACTATTCAACTGGACAATAGGTCAACATGACATGTTAAATGTGTTAAGAACAGTTGAGTGACATCTAGCACAGTTGGATTGAGAAGCAGAACATTTACGCCCTCCAGAAATGTGATGAAATTCAACTACAATAGAGAGACCTTGCACTGTTGTCTTTTGGGAGCCTGATTGTTGCGTTTCCCCTTCAGGATTTTCTTGTTTTGTTATTTTCTGCTCAAAAGTGCAGTAAAAGGGCAATTTATCAGGTCATATTTCAGCACAGAACACATTATTAATACTGATACGTCATACAGTATGACTCCACATTAAATCATGCTGAATCACAGTGGAAAAAAGAAAAGAAAAAAGAAAAAGAAATAGATCCAAATAACAAGGCCTCACTGTCCTGTGATATTCCACAGTAAACTTTTTCATATTTACGGAGTATTTAACTTGAAATTTCTCATCACGCACTTGTTTACCTTAGCAGTAATATGAGTTCGGCTGGCACTCAGTCCCCTCTTGGTATTTGCAAGCGAGACGCTCACAGTATTACAAAGCAGTGTTTTTTCAATGCTAATATCCATTTTCCATCTTTGCATTAAATTGCGCATGACCTAATCTAAGTCTTGGCTTTTCTATGCTGAAATATGAATTTGGCTCATCCGTGTCACTTGTTCTGGTTGTATTTAAGCTTTGAAGAGGATAATATCCAGTCTTCAAGGAGCCATAGAATGTGCTATTTTCTTAATATTTCACTACTGTGGAAACAATGGCTGGACATTATACAGAGATTTGGAGCGTTTCTTTATGGTCACATTCAAATCCATTAAGAAACTGAATCCTTTATAGCTTCACAAACCTGTCATTTTAAATCAAATTTAAGAGGTGAATAGATGAGACATGAGTTTTGAGGTCACATGGAATTTATCAGAAATCATTGTTTGTCACCGAAATGAACAAAACAAGAGTTGTATGTCTGTGCTACTGATCTTTAGAAATCCACATCAATGAACTGCACACAATAACAAGCCACATGTTATCTCACAAGCACAAACGGAGCAGGCACTTTCATATGGAAACATTTCTGTTGGAGCAATGACACCAAGGTCATAAGTTCGATTCCCAGAGAGTACATGATCTGATTTTAAAACTACTATATAAGTTGCTTTGGATAATACTGTCTGCCAAAGTTTGTGGTCTGTAAGATTTTTTTCATGCTTTTATAAGTCTCTTAAGCTCACCAACTTTATTTATTTGACCAAAAAACACAGTAAAAAAACAGCAATATTGTGAAATATTATTACAATCTAAAATAACTGTTTTCTTTTTTAATATATTTTAAAATGTACTTCGTTCCTGTGATGGCAAAGCTGAATTTTCTGCATCATTACTCCAGTCTTGTGTCACATGATCCTTCAGAAATCATTCTAATATGCTGATTTGATGCTCAAGAAACATTTATTATCTTATTTTCAATGCTGAAAACAGTTGTGCTGCTTAATATTTTTGTAGAAACCGTGATACATTTTTCTGGATTCTTCAATGAATAGAAAGTTCAAAAAAGCAGCATTTAAAAAAAAAAGTATTTATTTATTTTTTGCAACATTTATAAATGTCTTTACTTTCAATTTTGATTAATTAAATGCATCCTTGCTGACAAAAAATCTTACTGACCCCAAATTTTTTAATAGTAGTGTAGATGTGTTTCAGAGTAAATTATATAAAAAGGTAACTGTGACTTCACTATTGTAACTTTCTCTTAACTGCAACCTGATATCTCTAAATGCCACTTTATATCAAATAATTTGACATTATCTCAAAATGTTTTTTTTTTATCTTGAAGTTACAAATTATATCTCACAATTTTACACAATGTGACTTCATTTCTTATTTTAAACTTTATATGAAAATGACCTTTTTTTAACGCTGAGCTAGAAACAGGCTTCCATACTTTCCTAACTTTATTTCTTAAAAATATGAATGAATGATCATAGGAAAATGTGACAAAAAGGTAAATTAGTCAAAACATCATAAAGAATGAACTGAATAAGTTCAAGCTGGTAGGCAGTAAAAAAGTTACTGTTATTATTATTGGTAGAAATTGTCACTCACAGTGTAGCCATGGTGCTGGCTGTTTCTGAGCCGTACCTCCATACCAAAACTTGAAATAAATCTAGGGACTTGACAATATAACCAGACAAGAGCTTAGAGTGAGCGTGGACAGCTCTTCTGGCGGGGAATGAATAGTTTCATGGGGAGAGCTCTAATTGGCCTGTTGAATCCAGCTGTGAGTAAGCAGTAAAGCACACCACGGCCTGCCAGATCTCTATATAACACCCCGCTTGAAATGTAGAACTGAAACAGCGCACCACATTCTTACTGCACCCCTGAATCCACACCCATAACCGTCGCTGTGGTGAAGGGTTTATGGGAACAGGCTTTTGGTGAAGATGTTGCTCTGGTTACATCCATCTGAGTGACAGCAGATGACAAATGAGACAGAACGCTGTCACAGCCCATAAGTCTGTAAGAGAGAAGCTGTCACAAGCCTCCCACACTTAGTTTTGGGCTCAGCTCAGACCACAGATGGGACGTGGTTTCAGGCTAGAGGGGCACCATGAAGTCTCCAGTTATGTGGCTGTTTATTAACTGGGTTGGTTTGGTTTTGAGAGATACTTGGGATCCTAACCTGGCTCTCTGTACTGCTAAGTCCCATGGCCCATCTGTGTACCTCAACAAATCCTTTCCGAGAACACTGGGATATTCAGTCTTAACTCAAAACTGTCCATGCTCTGTTTACATGCTGGGGTTTATGGCGAATGTTTGCGGAAAGGCTGGGTGCGATGTAAATAGCGCCTTGACTACTGTTATTTATTCTAAGGAGTGTTTGGCAGATGGCACTTGGCATAAGCTATGTGTCAACATGCTCTCTATAGTGACAATGAGGAAGATACTCTAAATAAAACACATTTATGACTGGCCCTGTGTACATTTAGGCCATAAAGGGCCCACACTGAGACATTAAATCAACATTATACAAATTTATTGCCACATTTCTAATGTGTAACTAGTGAAATAAAAGCACTATAGAAACACTTTCAGCACTTCAAATTCATAATAAATTAATAAAACATATTTATTTCCATACCTGTGACCAAAATGTTAAAGACAAATGTCCTTTTTTATTAAAGGAATATACTGGATTCTGTATAAGTTCAGCTCAATTGACAGCACTTAGGACTTAATGTTGATTAACACAAAAATTTGTTTGGATCAGTTTCTCTTTTCAAAAAAAATATTTTTTTTTGACAACTGACATAACATTACAGCTAAAACACAACTGTAACAATTATGAGAACTTTACAGCTCAAATAATACTCAAAAAATAAAAATTGGGCCCATTTGCTTACATTGTAAATGCCTCACTGTATCTCTTTTTTAAGTAACATTTTTTTAAGAAAATGAGTGATATGTTGAAATTATTATTTGTTGTAAGAAACATTATGCTGTCAAGTGAGCTTAACTTGTAAAATATAAACCAGTCCATGCATATCAACTTTAAAGAAAAATGTATGACCAAGGAGCATAAGAAATATGGCTAGCAGCTTTTTAAAAGATAAAATAAGCTTTAACAATACTACTAAATGCAAAATATCTGTATTTAACTGGCAACACTTCCCTTTACAACAGCTCAACATTTTCTTGGCACCCATTCCTCCAGATTTTTTAAAGTCACCTGGCTGGATCATGTTAAACCAAGTGATTTTCCACACGTTTGTGCTGCAATCCTAATAAACAGTTACAAAAAATACAGACAGAGGTTATATGGGAATAATAAAAATAGTGAAATCGAATAATAAAAGCAATATGGCACTAATATAAATTAATAGTACAATACTGGAAAAAAGCACAATAGTAATAAAAAAAATTTTAAAAACTTGAGGGTTTCCACAACTTTATGCAGTAAATAAACCAAAAAAGTAGAATAAATTTTCTCATATATTACAAAGCTGGAATCAGGGAATAATAAATTAATGTTCAGTCAACAATCCACTATTTTTATGCATATATTCCCAGGAGTAATTCTGACCAGGACTCTCTCAGTCATTATTTGGGCAAGTATTATGTTAATGCAGATTGTTTCAAATTACCTTTCACAAATCTGCTGGAAAGTCCATTATAAGATGACCAAAAGAAAGACAAGCCTCTTTCTCCATAGTTAGAATGATGGGACTAAATTAAACCCATTCACCTGTGTAGAAAGCCATACATGTATGTAGTATAGTAAGAACTGCGTCTAGCACGATCTATTGCTCAAAAAGCCTGAGGAAATTTTGCCCATTAGCTGTATTTAGTCCCCTCAGTGTATTAGCAGACGATACGCCCCACTCACTGGGTTAAACCGATTAAGCACTTGGATTCGGGACAGATATGACACAACGCTAAAATAATGTGGTCTCACATTTCAGGTATATAATGAAATGTCAGGAAATGTCTTACTCAAAATATAGCATTCCAGACAAATGTAATAAGCACAAAACATGTATGGATATATCATTCTTTGATACCTGGTTATGCGCAGTTAAAGCCCTACAGCCATCAGGTGAATTGGCTAAGGTGAATGCATCCCATAAAAATAAAGTGTGTTTAGCAGGGAAAAAAGAGCTACCAGATATTTGACAATGATTATGGGTTAAGTAGCTATTAAGAACGCTTAAGTGGCAGAATGTCAGACAGGAAGAGAGAGGAGAGGAGGAGTGACTGGTTTGCATTACTATACAGAATGACTGGAAACCTTTTACGGCTTGACAAGAACTTGGCCTGGCGTATTTGACAAGGAAAACAAGCACGATCCATCAATTCCCAGGCCTTTCATTCCATTGCCAAAACATCAGTCTCCTGACAAATCTCTGACATTTTATGCCAGCAGTTTCATCATGCTAATATATGTATCACATATGGTCTCCGTTGCTTAGCTATTAGCATGACGGAAAGACTATCGAGTCGTAGACTGGATCTGACAGCGCAAAAAAAGAGGCGGATTTGTTGATCTTGAAATTAAAGACATAATTCAACCGTAACTTTCATGTGATGAAACATTAGAGAGTTGAAGGTTGCAAATTATGAGCCGTAATTGTAAAAACGATTTTGACCGCGTGCATTCTTCTGCAGTACCATCTGGAAACTTGGATTCGAGCGAGATTTATGACGTTTCTGAAAACTCATATGAACAATGATCGCACTGGAATCATTCACTGCACCTTCCCATTAAATATCCCAAACAGAACAATCTCCCTGAGCCACTGTTTAAAACCAATTCACCCAGAATGCAAAGCTTTGGCAAATGGAGTGGAAACAGATAGGGAACAGTCCATGAGTTGCGCTGCTTCAGTGCAGGTAACTGTCGCTACCTGCTAACATAATGGGGCTTAGAGAGTTGGCAGTTGCTAAGTTAAGTAGACAGGGCAGCAATGTCAGCAGCTCATTCTAGTACATCCACATTAGTATCAACGCCACTTTCTGCCTTTGCCGGGGCAGAACTCAGACGGCTCGGGTTTCGCCGGTGCATTCAGAGGAAAAAATCAGCTCATGAACAGGCCATGCGTTTTAATTAGCTAATGGCGCTAGCCGCTTCATCTCCAGCATCTGTGCTGATTGCTTACAAAAGCCTCCATTTACTCCAAAACACGCCATTTTGGCAAAGGTCTGGGCCGGCTGCTGCTAGAGAATTCGGAACGCCTGTCCAAAAATCAGTCTAATAAATCTTTATGTATATACGTTTGCCGGTTTCACACTAGCAAAGGGGGGAAAAGGAAATTCCATGATCTATGTTTTTTTCCAGCAGGTTGTTTAAGCCAATTTTTCTTCAAGTAAAGGCCTGTATGTTCAAACTTCGTCGTAAGGGTGGCTCCGCATTTAATTTTGATGAGGTAACAAAAGAGGTGGGGTTTAGGAGGTTAAATCCTAACATCCGTTAACATTACAACCTGCAATTTAAAAGTAAAAACATATTATTTTGCGCGCCAAATGTTCAGTGACCAGCTGTCCGGTGATGACGACAAAGATGAGAAATGCAAGCAAATGGGTGTGTACTGCTCAAAAACATTTACTGCTTCATTAAAAATTAAGTCATATATTCAAACTGAATTGCAAAAACTTGCACACCCTACCCATGTGATGAGAAACATGAAATGAGAAACATTACACAAAAAGGGGTCACTTTTGAAGATGTAATATTTGGCAAATGCGCAATGAGTAAAGTAATATTTTTATAATTATTTATTTGTTATCATTACTGATAATAACAATAATACATTTATAAATACTTTTTAATATTATTTTAAAACATGGCATGATGTGTTGAAAAGGTTTCCAACCAAATATTTGGTATTTTCCAAATATTATATTATTTATTATTTTATTTTAAACTTGAACATTTTTATTTGAAAAGACATGAAAAAAACTAAAATGACAAAAAAGTCAAGAAAGAAGTCACCGAACAACCAATCCGATTCCAAAATCCACTGACATTTTTGCATCAGACATATGTCTGAATGAATGTCAGCACAGATGACGCAGGAAAAGCCAAAGTAGTAAAATCTAAAAGGTCGGAGGAATTAATACAGAGTGTTATTATGACTATGAGAACTCAGTGACCGTTTAGTACAGTAGTAAACACACACTAACCACATAAAATACAGAGCAGAGCAGCCCATATTCTTAACCTGTCACAGCAGGCACAAACTGTAGAAAATGGCAAGAAAACCTCAAGTCGACTGCAAGCACGCTAAACCAAAGCCAAGATATTAATGAAATAAGATTAAACCAATACATTCCAGAGGAAATTCAATAAAGAAACCATCATTAACATCCAACGTTGTAGCATGGATCTGCTCATCAAACATGATCAACTGGATAAGTAACTGGAGTATTATCAACAGATACGCTTTGATGAATATTTACATGATATTACTGGGATAGGTGATCTGAAATACAAATCCAGAGTTGAATCCAGTACAGCATTGACGTATAAGAGCCCTGGGACAGTGTCGGGGCAGCAGTCGCTGGATACATTTTTAATATTAATGCAGACAAGAAGGGCAAAAAAGCAATAAACTAAAACAACACTTGAATTAGGCATGAAACACAACAGGATATTGCAGTGAGATTATGTTGTTTCCTTTTAGATGCCTTCTGCCTCTGCTGTCCGACTACCACAAAACAGCCCGCGGCACTTTTTAATTGGACAGGGTGAACCGAAAGGAGCCTCTCAAACTCTGCGAAGCAGTTTTAAGAGGTCTGCTGAGCTCAGTGATTGCAGATGTAGTTGTGTTTTTACGTGCCGGGGCATAAAACCACGTCCAGGTATGGACGGTGACAAAGCAGAGAGTCAGAACGCCGTCCTATGTTTGTGATAATGACTTTTTGCTGCCAAGGCGCTGCATGATACAAATGAAATGCAGCACAGCTGGGAGAGAGGACAAAGCAAGGGAGAGAGAGAGGAATGAGAGAGTGTTATGTTTGGATGCAGGGAAATCGTGCCTCGTGCGCTCTCTGAGGAATCTGCAGTTGGAAAGATAATAAAGGGATTAGCTGGGTTTTCTGAAGCATTTGCTTCTAAATCAAAACGTCTCATCGGTTTCCTCTGCACAAATAGCTAGAATACCAAAATGTCTTCGTATATTGCGCAAAGGCCACAAATGCAACATGTTTCAGACAAAAGCTGCTTCCTGCAGAGGTCACAGGAAGGCACTGATTTGGAGGAAATAATGAAAACACTTCAGAACCTGAGCAGGGTCAACTAGTCAAGTATATAAACAAGTATAATAAATAAATAATTAGAATTAAAATTATTCTAAATAAATAAATGCTATTTAAATAAATAGAAATGATATTTTAAATAAATAAATAAATAATATAAATATAATATTTATTTTTTTCTCCAATGATTACAAGGTACTGAATGAATCAAGATGAGTTTATATTCAGAATCACACAGTTTGTGTGGTTGAGTCTGTACGTTAAAAGCTTCCCATAAAAACTGCATATCATTTAGCATTAGTCTATATCATTAAAGTCACTTTTAAATTAAAAAACATCAATACTGCGAAAAATAAACTCACCCAGTAACACAATAATTCTGCTACAAGTCAACTCCGCACAAATCTACACAAACTTGAACACTACCTACATTACTCATATTTCCTTAAAAATACATTTAAGTGTCAGTAATTAATATTTGAAAGCCCTAAGTTGCAATTTCTGAAACATGAAACAAAAATTAAATCAAAATCTGTATCTCATGAAATCTGCCTGAGTACTGCCTGTTGGGAATCATTTAATGATCCACTAAATTTGAAAATCCTTTGACGTTTGACTTTTTCTGTTTTTCACACAGGAAACGTTAATGCGATTCTAGCTCAGGCCACCGGACTGCCTGAAAACAGAGACTGAACTTGGACAGAGTTGACTCAGTAAGAGGCCTTCATTACATCCAGAGACAATGTCCAGCCATTTTACAACAATAATGGGTTTGTTCCTATCTTAGCATCTGCTTAGCATCGCCGTGAATAAAAGTGGGCGTTTGTTTGTTCTGACAGGTTGTAACACCAGGGCTCTTGCCACATAGTCCGGGCAGAGTTTTGAGAGTAAGAACAGAACTCCTATAGCACTGTTGTACAAGTACGAGCAAGTGAGAAAAAGAGAGAGAGATTATGCTATTAAAAAAACAATAATACTCAAATACATATATACAACAACAGTCACAAAAATGATTTCCAGAACTACCAAGTTTATGCCGCAGTGTGTGCGGCAATGCCGAAAATGTAGTTGCATGGATTCGAAGGAATTTACATGATCTAATTACATCTGTCAGCCCAGCTGCTGTGAGCTCAGAGTAAACCAACGTCTTCTCGAGAATAAACAAAACTTGTCATTAATAACCTCAACAGAACTACTTAATGCTACCCTTGTAACATACTCCACACTGACACGGCTAAATAGATCATTTGGATACAAAAAGGCATCCTGGGATTTTAAGGAATAGGCCGACTTCAAAACAAGCTGTTAAAGTATCTGTAAAATAAAAGGATTTTTGGACAGAATCTTGTGTATGAAATTGAATATATCTGACAAGAAATCCAACGTTCTCCGATTGAGCAATAGAGGGGAATTTTGCTAGTCATCTCCTCTGCGGCTCCTTTCTTACAGACTACTACATTTTTCCAAGTGTTTAGTTTGAATAAAGAGCCAATTCGCTTAATACTTGTGGGACAGCTAAACATTTAAACCTCCTATTTAAAGGGATCAAGTGCACGCATTGTTTGGTTATGTTAAACAGATGTGTAGGGTTTTTCTTAGGTCTCAATCATTTCATTTTTTTTAAAGGAAAAGACAGAAAGACACAGAGAGAGAAAGAGATCTTAAGAAAATAAACAGAGTTTCACCCTACACAAATTGTGGACTAATTGTGTATTTGGACTTGCGCATTGGTGGGGCTGGAGCCATTTTTCCACTTGAGCTGAGAATGTTAGAAAAGGCACTTTGACATTGATTAGTGTGTTGACTTGTGGAATCGGAGAGTTTTACCTGGATGTCTTGGGTTTCACCACAACACTATTTATACAGCTAGACTACAGGTCCAATTAAATACCCAAACCCGTCGGTGGAAAAGTTAGCCGTGCTTTCAGTTTAAATCATAATTTCTCATGCCATGCGATATGGTAGTAAAAAAAAAAACTTTGAGGAAAATTGGTGTAGGTGGTCCCTTGAAAGCTGTTACGAATTTCCAAATCTATTCCTTGAATAAAACAGACATAAAAATAATGGATTTGTGAAAAACTTTTGTGGGGCCTTTAGAAAGAAATTTGGTTTAATAAAGCCTAATGAAAGAGTTATTTGTCCTCTGTTGATAATACATACTTAAAAACTGATTTTAAAACTGACCTGCTTAATTAAAAATAATTACACCGGCATTTGGTTTCCCCAACTTTCCACTCAAATTAAAGCCAATGAGGATTCCAACAAAAACAATTCAGTCCGAAATACTGCGTATGCATTTTCAAGGCCGTTTCAGCTGCCAGCTATAATCACCTCTATGAATTTCATTATGGAGAACTGCTGGAAATCGTGCACTTTTGACAGCCAATAAAAATGGTAGATACTCACCATGCATTTGTTAGGTTTCTCTCCAGAGTGAACCCTCATATGGATGAGCAACTTGTAGCGGGCGTTGAAGGGTTTGTAGCGCCGCACACATCCGGCCCAAAAGCAGGTGAAGTCCTCGCCCTTGCGCTGGTCGATGTGGACCTTCTCGATATGCCTAACCAGCTCCTCCTGCTGCTCATACGCCGCGCTGCAGTCAATCCATCGGCATACCTGCTTATCGCTAAACACTTCCTCCCTGTCGCCCACCTGCTGTTCGACCAGGCCTGGGGCTTTGGGTTGTGCCAGCAGGCCTGAGGGTGGAGACTGCTGCTGGCTCTGAAGATGCAGTAGAGCTCCTGGGCCGGAGCCCATGTACTGGTGCAGGTGGTAGGGAGGGGGCATGGGCGGCCGTGGGGGGCCTGTTTGTTGGTGGTGGTTGTGGTGGTGGTGATGGTGGGAATGCCCACCGCAGTGACTTCCGCGACTCGTCAGATGGTGATAGTGATGCTGAAAGAGCTCCTCCTCACTTGGAGAGAATTCATCCACCGGTTCCTGTTTCAGTGTCGCTGCACGGCCGTCCAGCACAGAGCCGGGCTGAATGAGAAGTCCCAGCCCGTCGCTGCTACTCACTCCGGGCCCCGGCTGCATGGAGCCTATGTCCTCACACTGCTCCACCGACGACACAGAGGAGGACGAGGACGAAGAGGAGAGGGGCAGGAGGCAGGACGAGGTGGAAGGTGACGGCAGCTGAGGGCTGGGTGTGGGGAGAGGCTTGTGGGAGAACGTGGCGACGTGGCGGGCAGGCGTTGGTGCGCAGACGTTAACGCAGGACATCTGGGAGGAGCAGATGTTTGCAGCAATGGCCGATTCCCTCGAGCAGCTGGGAGGCCACCGAGAACGGCGTCTCTTCCCAGTCGCTTGCGGCGTTCGGCCTTGCTGAGTGACGCGAGCTCGGGGACAAAGCCAGCGGGGAGGAGCCATCTTCATTATTAAATGGATACACAGTCACCGCCATTGCCGACAACGAGAGAACTGTTGCTAAGTTACTTTCGCCACCGCCACCACTGCTTGGACGGTCCAATTCCCTGCGACCTGCTCCCATCCCTCCTGAAAAGTCGCCCAGGGCCGATCCCAGCTTGTAGCCCTCCTGTTTGATGGGGTACGACGGCAACGCATGACACCCATTGACGCCACCGGACAGAGACGACAAGCTGAGAGCCGTCTGAAAGCCAGCAGACCTGTGGGAGAATAAAACATACCCAGAGGAATATGAGGAGCATTTAGGCAGAACGGAGCAGAAAGAATATGCACGCTATTAGTGGCCCGGCCTGTTGAAAGATAAAGGCCAGGGCTTCTCAAAGCACTGCCAACTCTGCACTGTCAGACACCACAGGAACAGACAAGCTCTGTGCTCCAGTCCTGGCAGACTTGCACTCTCAAACATCTCTGTTAACACTGACAATGTCTGACCGAAAGCGACGCGATTGGAGATTCGTTTTGCAAACTCTTACAGAATCTTATTAGGTTATAATGTTTGGTTTGTGCTGATCAGAAGCTACTTTTATGTTCCTCTCTCTCTCAGGAAACAGCCATTGGATGGGTTTCCACTGCGGTGTATTTTAAACACCGGTTAGATCCACCACAAACGCTCCTGAGCAATTCCATGAATAAATGATGCAGGAAATTTGGCCTGAACTATAGTTATGAATGGGTATTTAAAAATAAGAAAAGAGAGAGATGAATGCAGGCAGGCTGTCATACTCAACGTATGACAGGCTTTGATGACACAATAGGAGTTAACCGAAGCCTACATGTGAGCTAAATAGAAGTCACCTGGTTTTGGTGGTATAATGGTGGGCCTCTAAACGCTCTGTGTTTACAATACTCCCCATTATAGTGGGAATCTTTGCCCCCCCCTTGAATGGGGGTCATATTTCCCAGTGCGTCGCTGTGATCTTCCACATAATAATTCCTGTCAGTTTGCTCATTATGGATTTGTGTGCAAAGCTCTGGGATGATGTGAGAAGGGCCCTCTGTCCCAGCAGCCTATGAATGATTTTGTCTAAGTCCCCTTTTCACTTGGTGCGGGAAACCGCTAATGCTAGCGCGCTGGCTGAGCCGAAGCCTCAAGTTTGTTATGAGTCGCTCCATTCAGGCTCACCACTTCCTGTTTGGCTTAAGCAGTGACATTCAGCGACAGTATTGGGAGGATTGGATGGCATGTTTGAGTGAAAGCACTTTGGATAGCGTCCCTCGCTGAAACGATGGGTTTCAACTGTACTGCGGCTACACAGAAGCCAACAGAAACCGACGGCAGTCTCTTTTCCTAGCCGTTTAAAAAACAAACGCAGCCAAGAAGCAACATCAGTACTGCAGTGTTTTACTAGCTTGTTTGACTTGTTCCACACTACATTAAAGCTTTATTAAACAACCTACTTTATTTGCTTTGCAGATATGTGTTTACATTTCAAATGTAATTAGCAGGGCTATAAAATTGCAATCTTAAATGCTTTACATGCACTTTACTAGATCCTAGTATACAACTTTATATTTTGAACAATGTGTTTAACGGGTCTCCTTTTCTGTCATACAATCACTCACATGAACTGCTAATCCTAGACATCTCAATCAAAAATCAAAAGCAAATAGGACTTGTTTGTGTTTTCATTAATAATGGTACTACTATACACTCTTAAAAATAAAGGTGCGTCACGATGCCATAGAAGAACCTTTTTGTCTTAATGGTTCCATAAAGAACCTTTAACATCTGAAGAACCTTTCTGTTTCACAAAAGGTTCTTTGTGGCGAAAGAAGGTTCTTCAGATTATAAAAAGGTAAGAAAGAGATGGTTCTTTAAAGAAACGTTGACTGAATGGTTCTTTGTGGAACCAAAAATGGTTCTTCTATGGCATCGCTTGAAGATCCTTTTTAAGCACCTTTATTTTTAAGAGTGTAGTGTGTACCATTTAAATGTTAAGGATCTGTGAGATTTTGTAATGTTTTTGACAGACATTTCTTATGCTCACCAAGGCTGCATTTATTTGATTAAAAATAAAAAACAGTAATATTGTGAAATACAATTACAATTTAAAATAACTATTTTCTATTTTAATATATTTTAAAATGTATTTTATTCCTGTGGTGGCAAAACTGAATTTTCAGCAGCCATTACTCCAGTCTTCGGTATCACATGATCCTTCAGAAATCATTTTAATGTGCTAAAACTATGATACTGGCCCAATTTTTTCAGGATTCTTTGATATATAGAAAGTTCAAAAGAACAACATTGATTTGAAATTGAAATTTTGTAAAACTATAAATGGCTTTACTGTCACTTTTGATCGATCAGTTGAATGCTACCTTGCTTAATAAAAGCATTAATTTCTTTCCAATCAATCAATGAAAACTTTTGAATGGTATTGTAAGTAGGAGGTGCATTCAAAGTTGCTGGTTGTGATGTCACAAAATAGCAATGCTTCACTCATGAATATTTATTACACAAAAAAATTCTTTCACAGCTTTAACAAATCAGATCTGCAGAAGATTATTTGCTCATTTCCAAGTCAGAACTGAAATAACATGCTTAGCAAATGTTCAATATATATTTTAAATAGCACATTCAGTTACTTTTTTAGACTTGAAATAAAAAAAAGGAAGTTCTCAGAGGGTAACTATTCTTGTTGACTAATGCAAGTGTTGTGCTGGGAGTCTCACCTGGCGTCTCGGTGGGGGCTTTCCTGCAAGTGAAGGTTCTGTGTGGGCTGTTCACAGTGGCTGCTGTGGTGGTACTGGGCTCCAGGCTGAACTGGCAGGTTCTGTCCACAGCGCAGCAAGGTTCCTTCTTCTGCTGTCAGCTCAGGAGTGCTCTCCTTCTCTGAACAGAATGAGATACATCCTCCATTCACTGAAACAGGTGGAAAATACAACAACTTTATTAACATTTACAGATTTTAAACCATTTACCAATGTTTTAAACCTATTGCATGACTTTCTGGAATAATCCATGTCATTGCACAAGGAGAACTCTTAAACCGAATGTAGCAAATGTAATCAAAATAAAGATAAATATGCTTTCATAGTGTTTGAAAATATTTCCAGAAGGAAAGCTGATACTCTTTTTGAGTCCAGTGTGGGTGACCGCATTATTCAAGTTTTTTACTAACTCAATTTCAGAAATTTAATTTGCTCGCAATGATTATATTAATGATGCAACACCCAATGGAGCCTGATCAAAGCCAGCATCTAAACATGTGGATAAAGCCAAAGCAAAGACAAAGGCGGTTCGGTAAGATATTGTTTCCACATACACAAAATGAAAAGGTGACAAGTAATTGCTTTAAAGCAAAAAAAAAGTGAGGGAAACAAAGAAATGAGTGTTGAGAGGCAAGAAGAAACGATGGAGAAGGAGGTCACAAGACACGTAGGTCCTGTAAAGCACATGCTGGATCCACTCAACTCTATAAACAGAAGAAACACACTTTTTCACATCCATTCTAGGTTTCAAAGAACAATAATGGTTGTTTATTAAATCTTGGATCATTTTTTCTTGGCTTAGAAATCCCACAGTTGGAATGTCAAACTGTGTTTGTGTATAACATCACTGCTTGCTGAGCTAAAGCCAGGGCTTTCTTGCTTCATCTGGAGAGGATTGAGAGGTTTGTCAATGACGTTGGGATAGTTTGTTTCACACTAAAACTAACATTCTTTTAATTACGTCCTCCTGCTCTTGCATCCCTTAGCAAGCTACTATGCTGTGAGCTCATTTTGAATAGAAATTATATATCTTAAACTTATTTTAAGCTTGATTTCTGTATGTGACACTTATAATCGGTTTCACAAGACGTCTTCACATGCCACAAAGTCAAGTAGAGGTAAACTATACTGCTGATGTGAGATGCAGAGAGAATATAGCCAGAAGCCACAGGAATTTTCAACACAAATCTGTTTTACAGATTTTCAGAATTGCTCAATATCATATCTGGGACGCAATTCTTGCCACAAGAGGCAGCTTGTGAAAACAGTTTTGCTGTGAGCCCTGTAGCTAAGACCCTTTAACCCCCAAAACAGCTATTTAAGCAACCATGAGGAACAGAAGACACAAATATGCTTTTTTCTTTCAAAATAACAGTAGAACCTTTGAGGCACTTTTGATTACAAGCACAAAAACAGCAGATGAAATGCCTTTGCTGAAGGTGATGACTGGAGTTTAGATGATTGTCCTCAATCGACACAAAAATGTGCATATCCAACCTGCAGAAGATGAGGCAAATGGCTCAGCATCAGAATACTTCACACTCCATATGCTTCTTTTAATGTATTACTGTCCAACTCCAAAAAAGTGCTGCCAAGTTACATCAATTCAGATCCAAGTTTGCATTAAAAGCCTTGCTCTATACGGAGAGAATTATGGGAGAGGTTTAAAGATATGATGCTTTGATACATTAACAGAATTAGTCACGGCAAGGCTGCACAAGAGAAGCTCCTCCACATTTGGAAACTTGGACAGAATGTTAGATTGGATTTATATTGAATTTGCAATGGTAATTCACTTCTGGGTATTGCACTTGGTTTTGGTCAGAAGGTGCGAGTCTGTGAAAGTTCCAGTTGTGAAAGCTGGGACAAAGAGAAAAAGAGAGAAAAAAAAGAAAGGGAGAGATTTTAGGAGAGCAGCAGAACCCACAGCCTACTTGTACTAAAAACACTGGTATCATCAGATGCATGACTGAATTTATGTTTTCTTGTATTATAAAGTATTGTTTGAGGGTTTTATTCCAATTTCATTGATAGAGACAGTAGAAAGGGGATTTGTGGGGAGGCCAATTATTGGGGAGGCCAGATTCAAAACTGCATCTTCCACAATACAAAATTTCCTTTTTTCCAAAATAAATAAATATATATATATTTTTTAACACTCTATGAAAGTGTCATTTGAAAATCAAATATATTATGTTAGAAGTAAATAATCGTCTGTATCGCACACAGTGAAATCAAGCTTAGAAGGATGAAGGATGAAGAACACATTGGCTTTCATCTATACCTGGAGGACAGACAGAACACAGAGAGGATGTTTCTCCAGTGCTCTTAGAAGATCTCTGATCCTAGACCAAATGTAAGCGAGGGTAAAGGAGGGAGCAGGTTTGCAAGCATTCAGAAGCTATTAAGGAATGACAATCTTGGGTGTGAGATCACTGCTGCTTGGTGCCAATAACACCTGAGGGCAAAGCAGAGCTCCGTGATGAAGACCAGACTGATGTGCTGGCCTCATTCACAAAAACACAAGAACGCAATCACAGAGCAGAACCCAACTGTGGTGAGAAAAACACTTCTATTTTCATACTCGTTTCACGTGTACAAAAGAAGAAGGCTTTTAGACTCTGAGCAAATAACAAAGCTGTTTTATATGGCAAAACACTCCCATGCTATCTTATTCAGACTTGTCAACTTTTTCAAAAAGACAGAAAACACTTTCCATATCTTTTG
This sequence comes from Tor tambroides, assembly GCA_021397915.2. Classification (NCBI taxonomy): domain Eukaryota; kingdom Metazoa; phylum Chordata; class Actinopteri; order Cypriniformes; family Cyprinidae; genus Tor; species Tor tambroides. The sequence continues at coordinate 7,851 of JAFVLL020013852.1, read as the reverse complement.
TTGACATCAAAGTCTCTGCTTCCAATCAAGCTTTGCTTTATTTGCAGCAAATTCATCTGTTATTTGGTTATATACCAATAAAATATTAACACAATATTTGACCTGTAGATCACATTTTTTATATACATTTACAAAACTGTCAATTTTTCATGTTCACTTTGCATATTTTCAGCGTATGAGTGTGTTTGCATAATCTTACACCAATTATATCCCAATAAAGTGAAAAAACTGCTGTTTTATCAAGTGAGGTATAGATAAATAAATGATAATAAATAAAAGAAGAAAAGTTGTTGTTGTTTTTGCTCACCGACTATCATTTTACTTTCTACATTACAGTTCAGAAGTTTAGGGTCAGATTTAAGATTTTTCTAAGATTTGTAAGGGTTATGTAAGTTTTTTTTTATTTATATATTTTTTTAAAGAAAGTAATATTTTTATTCAGCTAAATTGAAAGTGAAGACATATATGCTATGTTACAAAAGATTACTATTTCAAGTCAGTTCTGTTCTTTTGAACTTTCTATTCATCAAAGGATCCAAATAAGTAAATAAATAAGTAATAGTTTCCACAAAATATTAAGCAGAAAATACCGGTACAGTAGAAAATGCCTTTTCCAATTATAATGTTACAAAAAATTACTATTTCAAGTAAATTCTGCTCTTTTGAACTTTCTATTCATCAAATAATCCTGAAAATAAATAAATAAATCAATCATGGTTTCCACAAAAATATTAAGCAGAAAATACCGGTAGAAAATGCCTTTTCCAGTTTTTTGAATGCATGTCTTTCTGCAAATCTGCAAACAGATTTAAAATCTTATGTAAACATGTTTTTTCTCGTATGTCAGAGTTATCAGGGTATTGTTGCGCATGTAAACATTCAGTGTTTGAGTTTAAGAATATTTTTGTTGATATTTTGTTTGATAAGCAATTTTATAATTCCTGGTTTGAGGTCAAATGTCCACTTGACATCCAAAATCAAAACTGGAATCATGAAACACTACTTAGAATCACTACTTTACAGTAATATACAGTAGGAGAAAACACAGAGCAACCCCCTACCCCATAACCCCACCACTGGACCACGGGGACTCCCTGCATCTGATCAGCAGATGGGTCGGCCATTATTAAATGTAATTGGTGGTAATCTTAGGTGATTTTTTATTTTGGTGACACTTCATTTTCTACAATTCTCGCCTCCTGCCTTTCAAGTCACCTAAGTGCAGCATTAAGTGCTGGAGTGAGACCGAGCTTGTGCCAGCATTTAATGTTTTCAAGTCTTCAGAAATGCTGGCAATGGAAAGCAGATGTCTGAAGACGCAGGAATACTGTAGAACAAGACGGGGCTTCAGAGGAGGATGGAAGAGGTCTGTGCTTATACGCATGTGTGCCAGTGCACGTATGTGTGTATCAACTCTAACGCACGTCAAACATGTAAGCCTACACAACAACAAGCTGCCAAAACCACAAGATAGATGCGTCTGGAAATGCGCTGTGACATTACTACTCGGGCCACTTTAGCACCATAAATCATAGCATCCACACTTAAACAGTTAATAACGATCAAAACTCTCTGATGCACTCTTCCTCTTACATTCGCTGGTCTTTTTCAGCCTTATTAACTCGTTAGTGGGGCTAGCTAAGGTGGGCATAACTATAATTAGGGCTCATACTTGGGGTTAGCGATTAAACATTTACATTTGTCATACATCAAATCATTCGACTTGTTGAGAAAAGAAGCTTTAATACTTTTCTAAAGGATCAGACATGCAGTTTTACCTGATGGACCATAAAACGAACAAAAAAATCCTATAGACTTATATCATATGACGCTATTAAGACTTGGGGAGCAAACCACCTTTGCAACCTCCAAAAACGATCTTTTATTTCCTGTATACATTAAAAAAAAATCCCGTCCATTGTTCTCCTCCAAGGCTATGAATACAAACAAACATGTGACCCAGGACCACAAAATCAGTCTTAAGTCGCTGGGGTATATTTGTAGCAATAGCCAAAAATACATTGTATGGGTCAAAATTATCCATTTTTCTTTTATACCAAAAATCATTAGGATATTAAGTAAATATCATGTTCCATGAAGATATTTTCTGATCAAACTTAATTTTTGATCAGTAATATGCATTGCTAAGAACTTCATTTGGACAACTTTAAAGGCGATTTTCTAAGTATTTTGATTTTTTTGCACCCTCAGATTCTAGATTTTCAAATAGTTGTATCTCAGCCAAATACTGTCCTTGTCCTAACAAACCATACATCAATGGATAGCTTATTTATTCAGGTTTCAGATGATGCATAAATCTCAGTTTCGAAAAATTGACACGTATGACTGGTTTTGTGGTCCAGGGTCACATAAATAAATGTATAGTAATTTTCCTTACAATAGGCCTGTCCTCTCCTCTCTTTTTTTCTTTCAGAGACCAAGTCAGCAGACTCCTGAGAAGTGGAGCTTATACTGGATTCTCTTGCACTCTTCAACACAACTGTCCTGTGCAGATGTTACAAATTATGGAAGACAGCCTTTTCCATGTTTAAATCTCATAACTCATGTCTATACTTGTGTCTCCACACAGACCCGGAACTTATTTGTTTGCTTAGTAATGAAGGTTTGATTGAAAACCTGAGGGTACAACAAAATGAAAAATAACAAAGTCTGGGGAAAGGTTCCCTTAAACAGGTGCCTGGCCCTGCAAGGGCAGGGGGAAAAAAAAAACTTGATTAAATTACGAGGGCCTGAAATGACTTTGTTTTTCTTGCTGGATTATTGGTACCACCAGATCAGGTTTTTCATGAGGATGAAATTGGTTTGTTATGGCAGTTTCTGTATGAAGACAAATCCTGGTTTGTGCTTCACTTCTGAAGACAAAAATGTCGCTTTTAGCAAAAATATATTCTTCAGCCAGTGTTTCATGTCAAAGGAAACGAGGTACACCAAAAGGAATATGATGGCCATTTTATAGAGAAACCACTCTTGTGTCAGGGATATTATCGTTAACTAAAACTATTAAGTTGAAGTACCAAAATAACTCTAATATTTTTTTTTAGAAAAATCATATAGATATATTTAAAACATGAAAACTAATAAAAATGACAAACAAAATTACAAAAAAATTAAAATAAAATTAAAACAGAAAAATATAAAAATTAAAACAAATTTAAAATATTAATAAAAACTATAATACTATATCAATTAGACGTATCAATGACACTAAAGTAATACTCAAATTAATTAAAAGGTCACTAATATTCTGTCATAATTTACTCATGTCTTTTTTCTGTGGGATACAGTTCATAATGTCGATGTTTATCAAGTTCCAATTGAAAACAAAAATACAATAAAAGCACCATGAAAGTATAACAAAAGAAGTCATTTGTAGTTCATTTGTTCTTTTTCGTCATTATTTGTTTGTATGCAAAAGACCTCCATGGACCAAAAAATAAATAAATTAATAAATGCTTATGGGTTTGGAACAACATGGATGCTGACTAAATAATAACAGGGTTTTTATTTGTGGGTGAGTAATTCCTTTAAAGAAATATTTACACCACAGCAAAGATTTTCTCTTTTGCAACCACATGAAAGGTTTTACTTTCAGTTGCACAGACTAAATTAATTTATAAATAATAAGCTTAAAGATCTGCTGTAACATTATATCTACACAAGAGTTCATCAAACAAAAGAAGATGAATCGTTTGCTCGTGAGAAGGACAGACGCAGCTGGCCACTGATTTCGTAATAGCCTCGGCTCCTACAACAGTCCGAACTGACCGCAGACTACTGAACACAAACAAACACAAAACACTGCCTGCACTACTCCTACGGTTCAATGACTAAACCGCACGCTTGGACAAGAGAACCTTATAAATCAAGCCTCGCAGTGATTAAAGCATTACACGGCCATTTCAAAACTGTATTGGCTGTGCATAAACACACACACCTAGGCAAAAAAAACGCAAAAGACAATCTGTTCTGCCTGTGATCAGGCCAGTGACAAACTACTTGACGTGCTTCCAGACATCATGGTCAGTTGTTGATGTTCTTCCATACCTTTATTGTAATTACTGGGTTCCACTTGGGCATGTCACCACCTGCTGGTGACTGGCTGTCACTGGAGGAGCCTGTGAGTCTGTCCTCTGTGGACGGACGTGGGTGGATCTGGACCACCATCGCTTCGGTTTCCAGTAAGCCGCGGGTGAGGCTGGGTCAGGGTGGTGCTGGAGAACCTGGCAGAGCTTTGGCGGTACCCATTGTGCCAGAGATGGGGTTCACGGCTCCAGCTTTTCAGTTTGTAATGGATATGCTCTCATCAGATCAAATAAGATACAATGCAACTCCTGCCACCTAAATGACTTTTAAAACTTTCCAAAGCCACAAGCATTCAGGTCTTCTTTTTCAAAATCAACAGTCATCTTCAGTGCTGCCATTATGATCCTTATCTTCAGTCATTTTGAACATGACCATCATCAGAAATGTCAGACCTGGTCATCGTCGTTTGATGCCCATGTTAATGTGTTGGTCAACTTTGGATGGTCAACTTTGAATTGTGGGCTTGTTTTCAGAACTGAAGTCTCGTGGAAGAGGTTTAGAGTCTGATGAGACATTAGCCTCAATATGGAAGCATGTTTCCACCACAGGACATACATACATACATACATGCAACTTGTAAACTCACAATGCTGACTTTATATCTCACAGTTTTAAAGTTTTAAAGTTGTAAACTTTATATCATTAGTTATAAAGTCAGAATTGTGAGATATAAACTCGCAATTGCAAGAGAAAAGACAGAATTGTAAGCTAAAAAGTGGCAGTTATCTTTTCTATTTTTTATTCCATGGAAGGAACAAAAAAAAAAAAAAAAACTGAATTGCGAGATGTAAACTAAAAATTCAAGGAAAAAGTTGTAATTGCGAAATGTACACTTGAGAAAAAAGTCATAATTGCTAACATAAACTCAGAATTGTGAGATATAAACTCAGAATTCTGTTTTTCCCCTCAGAATTATGAGAAAAAGTTGTGATATGAAAACTAGCAATTTGCTTTTTTATTGTTTAATTCCATAGAGGAAACATACTTCCATAATTCAAAAGGGCACACAGTCAACTAAAATGACTTTCTATTCTATTCTATTCAAATCTACTGTCTTAGAAAAACTAAATCACGTCAAGTCCCCTTAAAAATAATGCATTGTAAAAACGGAACAAGAACAAACTGGTTTTACAACGAACAGTAGTAAGAAACGGGTTCACAAATAAAGTTCTCATTTTACAGTCAAGTTACAGGATGAGGTTACTGGAAAGGATTTTACATCAGGCCCACTGAAATCTATAGAGTGTGAAATACTGGGGCTGATTACAATGTAAATGTGTCAGTAGCACGGGGCTGCGGTACATTCCTGTGCCTTGTGCTGTAAAAACGTACAGCTTTAACATTAAGACTCAAGGTTCCTCATCACAGGCTGCTGTTCTGTTTTATGGGATCTTGACGGATCTTTGGGGCTCTGTAAAAAATTTTGGGGCCTCAGAGGTCCTGCGATACTGCTGCAGTGAAACTGTACGGGTTGCATTACGTCGTTTCTGTTTTGTGTGTGTGCAACGTATGTCGAAATATGTGTGCATGCGAATATTTAGTTATTCTAAGCTTCAGACAAGACAAACAGGCATGTTTGAACAGAAATAGAGCTTTTCTTCTTGAACAAAATGCTTTGGTTTCTCTTTTTCCACTGTGAAGTCATAATTAAATACTATTCCCTGCAAAGATTATGTGAAATTAATTCCGTTTGCAAAATATCTTTTCACACTAAATCAAGCTGTCAAGGTTGTGACTTAATAATAAAGTTCTCACATAATCCTTATTATGAAAACTGGCTCTTGTAATTAAAAGTGAAATGCAGTCTTGTACGGTATCCAATGTTCTAAGCACAAATTCCTGTATTGTATGAGTCAAGGCTAATATTTTCATTTGGAGCATTCCTAAAGTATGACAGCTAATGGTCAGCATGCCATTTCCAATAAATACATGACGAAGGGAGTTTTACTGTACACTCTCAGCCATCCTGTTAGCTTGAAATAAAAGGCAAATTGTCAAAATCGACCAATAACAAATCAACCAATACAGGGTTGATGGCTGTCTGTGGCCTGAACACAACTGTACTGGCCCACATGACCGAGTATGGCGTTCACTTTAGGCTGCTTCCAATATTTACAAGCAAGCCTGAAACTGTGAGAGAATTCGATTGAATGCAGATGGCAGGAAGTTCCACTCAAATGACAGTGGCCAAATTCAACCGCAAAACATGAGAGGAACCTCACAAGCACACATTGCATATCCTCTTTCCAAATGCTAGTACACTTGTCTGAAGCTAAAGGAGACTGTATTCATACATCGTTACATTCAAGACACTGATAAGACACTTCTATGTCAAATATATTATTAAAATTTATCATGGTTTACACATATGATTAAGAATCGTTTGGGAAACCTCTTGACATCTGCAGTTCAATGACAGAAGTGCTTGTAATTGAGTCGTAAAAAAAAAAATCAAACAATGTTTGACAATGATCGTTTTCGACGCAGTGCAATTCTCTAAGGGATCCTTTGCTTTTAGATGGTAAAAGCAGATGGTTACGTGAGGAACACAACAGTGAATCATATTTCATTTCCTATTTTTTTGTTATGGTTGTTTTAGTGGAGGAAAAAAATAATGGAAGCTTTCTTTCAGAATAAGACATTCAAAGCAATCGGTATAATTGGTCTGGCTTTGAAGTCTCTGGAAGGGAACGGGATAAAATCTTACTACCAGACTCACACACTGACTAGTCTTGTTGATTAAGAAATGACTTGGCTCCACCATACTTTCTGAAGACTTTTTTTAGGAGCCATGATTTGCTTTGACAACAGGGGCAGAGAAGGAAAAGCTTTTATTTTTATTCGATTATTCATCTTGTTTCATGTTTCCCGCTTCAAGCCCCATGCTTTTTCCTATTACAGTGTGCTGAGATGACCAGTCCAAGCCGAAACAAGAACATAATCCCTGCTGATATCCCCAAACAAATGTTATCTGCAAATTCACAGCAGATGACAGAGCTGGCTGCACTCCGCAATGGTAAACTAACTTAGTCACTATCAAAGCTCTCTCTCAGTCAAGCATCATGGCCATGGCTAAGACTGTTTCGGGCTTTGAAGAACACAATAGAGTAATTCCAACCCGAGGCAACTTCGCAAATAAATATAACTGTCAAAATTGAGTCCATGCTGACTGTTGATTCTTTCTAATATGAATATTGCATCAGAGAGCTCAAAATCAATAACCGTGTTTACAAGAATATAATTTTCCAATTAAAGTCCAGATTTTGGTCAAAGGAATATTTCACTAACAAATGAAAATTCTGTCATCATTTTCTCACCCGTTTGGCATCCCAAACCCACACGAATTTCTCTCACAGATCACACAAGGAGAAAATCTAAAGACAATTTTCCATGCTTTTCTCTATGCAATTACAATGAAGCTTCAAAAGCATGAAAGAAGCACTATTAAGGTATCCTAAAAGTGGTCCAGCTGACTCTTGTGAAGCCATACAGTAGCATTGGTCCATTTACGGGAGAAGTAGCGATGTCTGGTTCTTTCATGAATCATTCTTGAAAGTTGGGCCTTTTCAAAGTATCAGCTGATTCGGTTCACAAAACAGGTCTGAATGACCCGTTTATGAATCAGACTAATCAGTTTGAGTTCAACTCACTGATTCAATAATCCGGTCACATATTATCAGTGAATAACAACTTACATTTTGGTCACACAAAGCTGTCATATACAGTTTATATACACAACCGTACACT